>JASPKZ010007251.1:4707500-4995000 GCA_030220185.1 Diploptera punctata | reverse complement strand
AGTGTGGGTTAGAATAAAGCCCCATCACAAAGCTAAGTGTAATAAACAACCAGCCGTACTGCCTCTGTCAACAGCGCGACATTTTTTATAATTTTAATTTAAAATTGTTTGAGCTTTTGGCATGGATTCCCTGAAGTAGTCCCCGCTCGGAGAACCGAATCCGGGACTATTTTCCCCCGGAAAATTTTATCCCAGTGCAACCCATGTCCGCGTTTCTTGAAGGTTGTATTTTTACAGTGAAAGATAGTCACTCTTTCGACCAAGGTACTTTATTCGTCTGGCTTATCACATTCGACCAGTCCGGCATGGGTAACCCTATCGGCTGCAATGCTACCACCAGCATAGCTCTCGGGGTCATTTAAGCACGCAAGCCACTCCATCACGACAAGGTAAAGACGCCATGGAGGGCATAATAGTGAACTGCATGGTCTTTATAGGAGGTCAGATCTAATAAAAACAGTTAAGTCTCGTTACGATGGGCAGGGCATGTAACAAAAAAGGAAGAGTCAGAAATATGTAAAAGGATATGGTCCACTTAACCAGAGGGTAGAAGAAAAAGAGGAAGACCGAAACTAAGGTGGAAGGATGAGGTGGACTGAGATGCTAGAGAGTTAGGATTGAGAAATTGGTGGAGAGAGGCACAGGAGCGATATAATTGGAGGAGGCTCATTGAGGAGGCCTGAACTCAGGAGTGAGTTGTTGCTCCAGTGGTGATGATGATGACTCGTAGACTGCGATGGGCAGGGCATATGGTATGGATGCGCAATGAAAGACGTACATGGAAACTTCTTGTAGGAAAACCGGAGGGAAAAGCCCAGTTGGTAGACCAATAATGAGGTGGGAGAAAAACATTAACCATGATTTGAGGGAAGTAGATTAAACAGGGAATAATTTGAAAACAATATCTCGGGATAGGGATGTGCGGAGAGCTTATATCCGTACGGCCATAAACCTCCGGGTTCAATTATACCAGTTAGTTAATTTAAAATTGAATTTTCCAGGCTGTGAAATCGGATAACATCGCTGCCTCTTACGTAGCAGGCCGAGGTTCGCTCTCCAATTCGGAGAGGTTAACTGTGTGACCTTTTTCAGTTTCTGCCCTCACCTGTAATGCAAATGTTCAGGAAACATTAAGGCCCAAACAGTCCCCGAATATCATGTGCCCATTATAATAGTTATCAAATTTTCCATCTTTAAGGGAAAAGAGAGAATGAATTTGAGAATGTTCTTAGGAAAAGTTTCAGACTAAAGAAAGATGAACTGACAGGCGAATGGAGAATACTACATAACAGTGAGTTACATGATACTTATAGGAAATCGGATATAATAAGAACAGTTAAGTCTCGAAGACCGTGATGGGACGAATGGGGAATGAAAGAAGATCATAGAAGTCTCTTGTAGGGAAATATACAATATCCTCATCTCGTGTCCAACTCAGGGTCGGGTTGAGGTATAAGATGAGATGAAACACCTTAAATAGAGGCCTGTGAAAGACAAGAGTGCCGGCCGAACGCGCCTGACGCACCAGAACAGAGGCAGATGAACTAAATCAAACGAATTGGATGAGATGAGTATGGAGAAATGGTGGAATTAAGCTGTGGCAGGGGAAAACTGGAGAAATCCCGAGAAAGTAACCTGCCCAAGCTCCGTTTCGTCCACCACTAAACTCATATGGAGTGACCGAGACACGATCTCGGGACCCCAGCTGTGAGATGGGAGCGTCTAACCACTTGCGCCATAGAGCCGCCTTTTTTTATAGGAAAACCAGAGGGAAATCATCCAATAGGTAGAGTAATAATGAGGTGGGAGAATAACATAAACCATGATTTGAGGGAAGTAGATTATACAGGGAATTATTGGAAAATAATAGCTCAGGATAGGGATGAGTGGAGAGCTAATTTCCGCGTGGCCATGAACCTACTGGTTCGATAGTGCCAGTAAGTTAATTAGTTAGTATGAATGCGTAAGTGAATGGTCTATTTCTTCTTAATATTAGTCTTGTTTCAAATGAGGTCTTTTATTGGGCTAATCGCTCAATCTGGGGAAACAAAATTTGTTTGTGTGATCTAAAAAGTATGAGTGAAATACAGAGTTTAAAATCCCTATCCCGACAAATAGTGCCACTTTTAGACCACGTAGTGTGGAGGATGTAGAGTACATTGATTGACGAATAGGTCAAGATTTTCTGAATTGAAATTTGGTTATATCTTCCAATAACCCCCACGAGGTGAGAGGTTAAACCAGACGGAGAAGAAGATCAGTTTTAAGTGATACATACATAGTGTTCTGCCCAACAGCAGGCCTTTCACTGCAAACTCAGCATTCTCCACTCTTTCCTCAACTCAGCTTTCCTTTTTGCATTAGCAAACAATTTATTTTAATATTGTCCATAATTAGATGTCTATTTCTGCCTCTAACTTTCTTTCCGTTGACCATTCCTTCTATGGCATCCGTCAGCAGGTAGTTTCTTCTTAGCCAGTGGCCAATCCAATTTCTTTTCCCCTTCTTTGCGAGTACCAACATTGTTCTTTCTTCACCCACTCTGTCTAGCACATCTTTATTTTTTATTTTGTCTGTCCGTCTTATACGCTCCATCCTTCCCCATTCCACATCTCAAAAGCTTCCAGTCGCTTTTCTTCATTCAGTCGTAAGCCCAAGTATCTGTACCATACAATGCTACACTCCACACAAAGCACTTAACTAGTCTCTTCCGTAATTATTTTGCCAAAGATCCGCAGAAAATGCTCCACTTCTCGTTAAAAGCTTATTTTGCCATTGCTATCCTCTGCTTTACTTCTTGACAGCAGTTCATATTACTACTGATAGTACAGTCCAAGCATTTGAAGCTCTATACTTGCTCAATGGCCTCATCTTTAATCCTCCTCATGTTTAAGCGGTAAGTAATCTTATATAGGGGCACCCCGTAGCGTAATGGTTAAGGCACTGCGCTACAGGCCGGAAGATCGAGGGTTCGAGTCCCGGTGGGGTCAGGATTTTTAAACTGACCCAAACCTTCTGGCGGCACTATGGCCCTGGGGTCGACTCAGCCTCTAACTGAAATGAGTATCAGACGCTTGTTCTGGGGTAAAGGCGGCCGTCACGCAGGGCTGACAACCCGGCTGACATCAAGTGCCGATTATCAAGAAAAAGTGGGAGCCTTAACCTCCTACTACCCCAAGGGCCTCCTGGGACCTGTAGTGGGATCACTTTACTTTACTTAAGTAATCTTATAAGGTAGAGCATCTGCCATAAACCCTAGAGGTTGCGTTCGAATCTTGAAATGGATCTGTCAACCGTAGCATGCTGAAAGCTACCTTGAAATGGATATGACAACCGTAGCATGCTGAAAGCTAC
The DNA here is from genome assembly GCA_030220185.1 of Diploptera punctata. Lineage (NCBI taxonomy): Eukaryota > Metazoa > Arthropoda > Insecta > Blattodea > Blaberidae > Diploptera > Diploptera punctata. The sequence continues at coordinate 4,991,646 of JASPKZ010007251.1, read as the reverse complement.
CTTGAAATGGATCTGTCAACCGTAGCATGCTGAAAGCTACCTTGAAATGGATCTGTCAACCGTAGCATGCTGAAAGCTACCTTGAAATGGATCTGTCAACCGTAGCATGCTGAAAGCTACCTTGAAATATCTTCTAGAGAAGCGTTGTTATGTACAAAGGCCGTGTTAAGAATATCTATTGTTTATAACTACAAGCCACTAATATCTTGCGCAAAATATCTCATCAGTTATAGTGAAGTAGTACAGTTGCTGAATTGGTCCGCGCAGCCGCATTCCAATACGCTCTTACTCATTCACTTACCCCGAACACTGGATTGCCATTGATGGATTTTAGCTTCAATTTCAGTCCCTCGCAGTTAAAAACGGCAGATCAATTTTTGAATACGGTCTTGGTACATGACAATGCTTCTCAGGGTAGTTTTCGACATGCAATGATTGACAGTTCCTTGTTAACATGATAAAACTTTATAAGATGCTCCAGAATGACCTTCATCAGTAATGTATAAAACCAATTCTTAGAGTGCAAGTTTTCTCAAAAACTATACATCACAGAAACATTGAACTTTAGTGGGAATTATGAAAGCTTTAATTTCGAATGGAGTGAGCTATGTGGTATTAATAGGAAACCATACGTAATAAGAATAATTAAGTTTTTTTTTAGACTGAGATGAACATAACATGTGGTACGAAAAGGGAATGGAAGAGGGACATGAAAACTTCTTATAGGAAAACCAGAAAGAAAGCGACCAGAAAGTGGGGAAATATTGAGGTAGGGGAATAACATTAACAATGACTTAAGAAACGTAAATTATCAAGGGATGAAAGGAAAATATTACATTACTTCAATACATGAATGTGACCAGTCTCATGGGCTAGTGGCCAGCGCTTCTGACTACAGTTCATGAGGTCCCGGGTTGATTCTCGGTCAGACCACAAGAATTTTTCCTTACAGATAATTATTCTTGTGTAGCCCCTGGTCTGGAATATAGGTTAAGTTTAAGTTAAGGTCTCCCCTAGCGCTTCATTATCATTTATCATATAATAGAGGTAATGTAAGTCCGCCTTCCAGGTGCCCCAACCTAAGAAATGGATTACAATTCCGCCAATGTCAGGGAACAAAGACGGAAATATCATAAAACATACAATGGTGGTATTGGACAAGAAAATATTTAGGGATGAATGGTGAGCTTATGTCCGCGCGGCTATGAACCTCCATGGTCGATAGTAACATTCATCTATTAGTTAATTTCAATTATATATCTTACTCTTATTGTTGTGTACACAGCCCTTGACGTTGTACTATCCCTCATCCGGAAAGGTCCTCGATTTTCTTTCTCAAAATATTTGGCGTTTACTAGATGAAAATCCATCTGATTATTAATTACATAAAAATACAAATACATTTTTTTTGGAGGCGATCGATAAGAATTTCAAAAAGAGATACGGTCAGAAATAGCCAATAAGGGAAATTATGCAAGTTGAAAAAACATATTAGGAAAAATAGAAGAAAAACGTTTGAAATGGTATGGACACCTCATAAGAATGGAAGAAGAGAGAATACCAAAGAAGATCCTTAATTGGAAAGCTAATGGAAGATGTGGAAGACGCAGGCCTAGAGAACGATGGATGGATGGAGTGAAGAGAAGTATGGAAGCTAGAGGTTTGAGGGAAGAATATGTTTTAGTCAGGAACCTCTGGCGACAAATCCCTTTGGGATGACGGGGGGAAACACTGTATTGTGGAAAATTCCTAAATGAAACAAATAAATAAAACTTTACGTTTTATACGATTTTCACATTTATTTAAATACAAATTCGTTACAGATATTTCAGTACTTTGTACCTCCTTCAGAGAATACTATCCATCCATAGTAATTCTGCCCGAAGGCAGGTCCTTCACTGCAATCATGTATTATCATGCTATGCTTGCAGCTTTACTAGGAAATTGTGTAAGTGTAGTAGCTTCCCGTTCGTTGCTTTCCACACCGGTGAAGGATAATGATAATGGTAAGGATGATAATGATAATGGCCATATGATTTCGGGGACCGTTTGGGCCTTAAAGTTTTCCTGACATTTGTCTTACCCCGATAAAAATCTCACCCAGAAAAACTGCCCCGACCGGGAATCGAACCCGGGCCCGCTGCGTGACAAGGCAGCACGCTACCTCGAGACCACAGCGGTTGGACAGAGAATACTATGATTACAAATAATACCGGTATATAATAACAACATTCATTTGTATTCGTACTATTCGTCTGAAGAAGGTACAAAGTACTGAAACAGCGGTAACGAATTTGTGTTTAAATAAATGTGAAAATCATATAAAACTTTAACAGTTTGTCAAAATAGTATGTATGTGATCCAGTGATTAGAAAAAAAGCTGCTTTCTTAAGCCATATCCCTTCAACAATTTTGGGGTGGCGTGCCTATAAAGGAACACATTTAACCAAGAAAAAAGAAATAAACTATTACATTACTTATATTAATTGGAGTGAAAACTATTGTTTTTTTCTACATAAATATACTTATATAAATTGAAAATTTACATTAAGATGAACCATACTGTACTATCGACATATCTCGAAATAAAGCGAACAGAACGGAGAGATTTGAGTGAGTTGTGCTCGCCATGCCATCTACTAGAATCCGCATGAACTACGTGCTTCACGACGCCGAGCGTCCGTGCCGATTGTAACGGAATATCGATTGTTCAATACACTTGAGTTCATGTAAACATCGAATTTCGTCCAAGTTTCTCCCTTAACAAGTTACAGGTATATAAAACCTGTACGTGCAATGTGAAGTGGTCATTTTATTAGTAAACCCATTTAATATTTAAAACTTTCCACTATTGTTATTTTAACATAGTTCCAATAATGGATCATGTTATAATATTATAATGTTATCGTGAAAAGAAAAATTAATGTCTGAACTAGGAATCGAACCGTGGACCTCTCGTATTCCGTACGAGCGTGCAAGATCACTACACTATTCGAGACATGGCACAAACACCAATTCCTTCCGAGAATTATGGATTTGTATAAGTGGAAGGAATTGTAGGTGTTTGTGCTATGTCTCGAATAGTATAGTGATCTTGCACGCTCGTACGGAATACGAGAGGCCCACGGTTCGATTCCTAGTTCAGACATTAATTTTTCTTTTCACGATAACATTATAATATTATTTAATATGTATTTATATTAGTAGAACCACTCCATGAGCAAAACCTGTTAAATAACGCATCAATTAAAAATATATTTCATGGGGCAATACATTAGAGGCATGAACAATAATAATATCACTATAAATGAATATCCTCAACTCATGTTCAACTGTGGGTCGGATTGAGGGATGAGATGAGATGAAGCCCATATGTAGAGGTCTGTGAATGACTAGGGTGCCGGCCGGCCAGGCATGATGCACCATCATGGGGTCATATGAATGAAACGAAATGAAATGGATGAGATGAGTAAGGATAAATGGTGGAATGAAATTGTGGTAGGGGAAACGGGAGAAAACCACGAGAAAAACCTGCCCAAGATCCGTTTCGTCCACCACGAAACCCACATGGAGTGACAGAGAATCGATCTCGGGACCCCAGAGGCGATAGGCGAGCGTCTAACCGCTTGCGCCACGGAGCCGCCAAAAATATCACTATTATTGTTAAAAAATAATAACGAAAATCAGGTAAATTTTTAAGTGGCTGAATTCAAATACCTATGAACAATAATTAAACATAGCCTGAATTCTGAAAATGTATGTTATCACGCACTACAATGAATCTTGTCATCCCCACTTCTCTAAAAAACAAAACATTTACATTAAGAATATATAATACTGTTATTCTTCCGATCGAATTATATAGAGTGAAAATTGGTATCTTACTTCAAGGGAGGAAAAAAATATTACGAATATTTGAAAATAAAGTACTTACAAAATTTTTGAACCAAAGAGAGAGCAGATGAATGAATGAGAGAATTACAATGCACTAAATTACGTGATTTTATGGCAAACCTGATGTAATAAAACAGTTAAGTTTCGTAGACTGCGATTGTAGCACAAATTGGGAATGGAAACTGCCTATACGAAAACTAGAAAGAAAGCGCCTAGTAGATAGGCCAAGATTGAGATGGGAGAATAACATTATCTATGATTTTATGAGGGAAATTACACGGGAATGATTGAAATACATTACATAAGAATTTATGGAGAGCTTATGTCAGTGCTACCATGAACCTTGGGCGAGTTATAAACCGTGTCCATAAAGTTTTTCCAACATTACAACTTCCTATAAGATGAAAACTATAAACGTTAGAGATGTGTGGTTTGTGGCAGATGAAAGACGAACTCTCAAAGTTTGTAAAGCAATGTCAGTGTACTTCCACATGTGCAACTATCGTCGCCCGCAAAACATCTAATAAGGTACATATGCGTGTGTTCATTGTAATATCATAGTACCATAAAACACATTGCGCTTTCTCCTGGTTTAACGTCAGTGTAGATTATACCTAAAACAAACAAAAAGAAAACGTTGAGAGTTTGTCTTTCATCTGCCACAAACCACACATATCTAACGTTTATAGTTTTCATTTTATAGGAAGTTGTAATGTTGGAAAGACTTTATGGGCACGTTGTATATAGAAGGTACACAGTCCAAAAATTGCAAATTGTAGCTTGAATGTTAGCTATAGTCATACTAAATGTAAAAACTGCCATAATATGGAGTGTTACATTGTATTAATACACTTTTTAGATAAGAGGCATTACACCGAGCAAAAAAAAAATGAAACTTTTTTTTTTGTCTCAGAAAGAAAAATATGCGATTCTGATAGTATTTCTTCTCCTGAATTCAAATATGATATCGGTTTTCTACATCACGCAAGGTTTCCGAGAGATAGCAATTTATAATTTCAAACACTTTAATATTTTATACATTCGTAACTACACAATATTCGAACATTCGGACTCACCTAGAAAATAACAAATGACGATTTTCTGCTATATTTTGCCTGTGGATCATCTCTCTTGATCCAACAATAATCGGCCAGCACATTAGGATTCCATTTGCCTTGATATCTCTTTTTCATAGCTGAAATCTCCTGAGTTAGCTCATTTGGTTTTATTTTACAATGGACAAATGAAAAAACGTTTATTATAAATAATTATTTAAATCCATTAATCAAAATTGAAATAAAAAACCTGTGGGTGATGGAGAAATTCCGAATACATAATCGAAAACACGATAAAAACTTCATTAAGTACAACTATTGGTACTCATGAGACAAAAATCATGTTGGCCAGTGTTATTAGTATCATGATTAAATAATACTTAATTTAGAATGGGATAACACATATTTCTATTTTTGAACAATGGTTCCAAGTTTCGCCCAATTTACATAAATACTGGATCAAGAATAATTTGCAGAAATAAGAGCAAAACTTACAAATACTGCGTAGAACATAATTGTGGAATATTTTACATCAGAAAAGTTTTATCCCAGTGGAACTAAGTCCGCGTTTCTTGATGGTTATATTTTTACAATTAAAGATCGTCACTCTTGTGACAAAGGTACTTTTTTCTCTGGCTTATCACCTTTTACCCTCCCAGTATGGGTAATACAATAACCCAATAGCTTTCTAAATAAGGAAGAGATATGGCAAAGTTCAAAACATATTTGTCTATCATGGGTACGTGAGCATTGCGGGGTATCAGGGAACGAACGTGAGGATGTTTTAGCAAAATCTGCAGCAGATTCTAATTCACAGCATGCATATTATCTCTGACATCTTATATTTCCTGAAGTCGCAAATAAACGCATAATTGCAAGATAGAACAACGTGTGGCTCAATGGTATTACAGGTACATTAACACGACAACTGTCCTTTCCATGTATTTATGGCAGAATTAAATGTAAACACGTTGTTACAAATTTTATACTAACACTATTTCTCACTGGGCACGGTAAATTTGGTCAATACCTCCAGAGATTTAATATTAGAGAAAATGCAAATTGTAATTGTGGCATTAGCAACCAAAATGTTGAACATATTATCTTTGATTGTCATTCGTTCTGGAACGAAAGATTCGAATTCTTATGTCCACTAAATAACACTGCCTGTTTAAGTGAACCACCCATTATAGAAGTGCTTATGATAGAAAATAACTATTGACTTTTTAATGTTTTTATAAATAGAGTTCATAAAAAACTTTAATTTTAGATCAAATTATATAATGACCCACTTTGTAACAAACTATAACCCTTATATATCTTAGGTGAAATAGGGTTTATAAATTAACTAACTGACACTAACGAAACAGTAGGTTCACGGCCGCGCGGACATAAGCTCTCCATACATCACTATCCTGAGCTAATGTTTTCCAATCATTCCCTATATAATCTACTTCCCTCAAATCATAGTTAAATCTATTCTCCCACATCATTCTTGGTCTACCAATTGGGCGTTTTCCTTCTGGTTTTTCTACAAGAAGCTTCCACGCACGTGTTTCATTCCCCATACGTGCCACATGTCCTGTCCATCGCAGTCTACGAGACGTAACTGTTCTCATTATATCTGGCTTCCTATAAAGACAGTGTTGTTCACTGTTATGTAATCTTCTCCATTCACCTGTCTGTTCATTTCTCTTTGATCCAAAAATGTTTCTAAGAACTTTAATCTCAAATACTCGAAATCTCCTTACTTCCCTTAAAGAAAGAGTCCATGTTTCGCATCCATATAATATAACTGGTAGAATAACAGTTTTATATATTTTCAGTTTAACATTTTTTTGAATGAGTTGAGACGTCAAGAGTCTCTGTAATACATAATAACACACATTTCCAGAATTGAGCCTATGATTAATTTCTTTGTGCATCTCATTCCTATTTGTGATTATTGTTGCTAGGTATTTGAATTCAGCCACTTCCTCAAAAGTTCCCTCATGTGTCATTAGCTGTCCATTTCCATTGCGGATATTAAATAATAATGATAATAATAAGATAATATTAACAATTTTATTTATTTATTTATATACAGAATTCTAATGTTTACACATCTTTCTGTCGCCTAAAGTTTTATTTTTCTTCTACACTCGTCTCTTAATAATAATACATCCGGCAGAAGAGTTATCACCAAGATAGCTCTCCGGTTCAATTAAGCAGTGCAAGCCACTCCATAATGTAAAATGAACATTCCATGTCTTTATGACAAAGGCATAAATTATACAAAGGTATATTTTCAACTCGAACAGGTAACGTTGTACGGAACGCAACAGTTACCCGTGGGAAACAATTAATGATTCTAAAGTTGCAGAAGTCAGGCAATTTTCTAAATGTTTTAAGTCTGAGGAAGTTTTGACAAGTGAAGTTATAAACATGCACTCATGTTTACAGAAAGAAAAGACAAAAACTTTTTTAAACGTTATATTTTTATTACTGAACAGTTCAATTTGATTACCTTAGAAGATGCATTCAAAAAACAACACAGAATAAAATAATAAATGAATTCCTTTGGAAATAAATTAATGTCACCAGATCTGTTGTTAAGAGGATTCAAAATCAAACTGTCAATGGTATGGTTATGTACAAAGAATGGGAAATGAAACATGGCCAAAAAATATATACCAATAGTCATCCCCTGGAAGAAATAAATGTGGCAGACCAAGATGAAAATGGGAAACTTATGTCAGAACTATAATGGGTGATAGGAATTTGGAAGAAGGGGATTGGAATGATAGAAATATATGGAAACTGAAGACGGCAAACGTATAAGTGGTGAAAAGCCGAAGAAGAAGATATATTTTTATAAAATTCCAGTCATCGAAAGGCATACTTCAAGGATGTTCCTTATCGCCAACGTTGCTCAAAATACATATTAGACACTTCAAAGAGTCTATATGGGAATTGAAATTGAAGATAATTATTACCTCCACCATTTACTATTCGCAGATGATCAGGTTGTCATTGCTCAGGACCAGGATGATGCACCTTTCATGTTAAGGAAATTAGAGATAGAAAACAAAAAAAAAAAATGGGGATTACAGATAAATTATAATAAAACAGAATATGTGTCACTGGAATCAACAGATGAGCTAAAATGTATTTCAGGAAGAATATGCAATGTTAAAAATATTAAATATTTAGGATCAATTTTAGATAAAATTGAGAATTCAACTGCAGAAAATGAAAGAAGAATAACTGATGAAAGAAGAACCATTATTATGTTAAACTCAGTGCTTTAGAATATAAATATTATACATAGAAAGAACAAAACTATATTTCAAGCTCTGTTACCAAGCATTTTATTATATGGGTCCGAAACATGGACACTAAGTTGACAAAATGGTTATTGCTATTCTCCCACTTCATTTTTGGTCTACCAACTGGTCGCTTTTCCTCTGATGTTCCTACAAGAAGCTTACAATCTCCTCTTTCATTCCGAATTCGTGCCATATGTCCTGCCCAACGCAGTCTCATAGATTTAACTGTTACTATTTCTGGCTTCCTATAAATACCATGTAGCTCACTGATTAGCTTTCTTCTCCATTCACCTGAGTGTTCATCTATCTTTAGTCCAAAAACTTTCTAAGAACTTTAAACTCAAATATTTATAATCTTCTCTCCTCCCTTAAAGTAAGAGTCCATGTTTCGCTTGCATATAAATTAACTGGGGGAATAACAATTTTATATACTTTCAGATTAGCTTTTTTGAAAGGAGCTGGAACGACAAGAGTCCCTGAAATGCACAACTGGAGCATTTCCAGAATTGAGCCTATCTGCAATTATTGTTCCTAGATATTTGAATTCAGCCACTTCTTCAATTTTTTCTGATTTGTCATAAACTGTCCATTTCTATTATAATATAGTAATACTGCCCGAGGGCACGTCTTTCACTGCAATCATAGCATCTTCATGCTATACTTTGCACCTTTACTAAGGAATTGTAGGTGTGGTAGCTACCCGTTGCTTTCAACACCGGTGAAGGATGATAATGATGATGGCCATATGATTTCGGGGACGGTTTGGGCCTTAAAGTTTTTCTGACATTTGTCTTACAGGTGAGGAAAAACCCCGATAGAAACCTCACCCAGAAAAAACTGCCCCGACCGGGGATCGAAACCGGGCCCGCAGTGTGACAAGGCAGCATGCTACCTCGAGACTACAGCGGTAGACCTATTATAATATAATATATTATAATGTATTTCTATGTGTGAACATATATTTATTTTATTATTGTTTACTTCCTGTCCAAATTTCTTGATATTTCTCAATAGGATGTATAGATAAATAAGCATAACTAAATTATGCTTGTTTAAGAAGCTCCCGCTATCGAGCACCCGTGTCCCCATATGGAGGTGTGGAGTATATGCATACATAAATTTGTATTTGTACAACATAACATTTATTTAAAGCAGTGAAGGAAGTTCAACAAACAAGCTGTACAATCCGCCACTATGATAAATTAAATTTCAATAATGTTAGAGCTTGAAATTTTTACTACGATAAGTGAACGCATCAGTGACTCATTATCTGTCAGCCTCTCTTCGCGACATTTTGAGGAAGGGGTGATGTGGTGACAGAGTGTTCACAGTTGGTTTGAATGTCAACAACAAAGGTTCCATTATTATCGAGTCACTGGGCGCAACAGAGCACTTTGCGCGTAATGTCAACACTCGAAAAACATAAGGCTAGCACACTAAACCACTGCTCGTTGCACATCAAGCGATTTTTATTTTAATTAAAATCGAAGGAAACTCTCAAATATTCATTATTATAAACCAATACCGCAGATCTGTATTTCCAAGAGAACTAAAATAAATTTATATAATTAGATGAGTAATAATACAAGAAACAGAAGACGACCTACAAAACACCACCTTAAGTAAATATGCAAAAATAATAATACAGTAAAACCTCTCTTAGCCGGAACCTTTATAAGACGCAAACCTGTAGATACGGAAAAAAATCTCCAGAACGGTACGATTTTATATGTAAAATCGTCCTGTATAAGCCGGAAACCTTCATAACATGCAGACGGAATGGTTTTTGAAGTACCAATAGTTAATGTTTACCTCAGTAAGACGGAAAATTATTCTTAAGCACGTTCTAATTACAGTATTAATGACCACATATGAAAATTCTGCATATGATGCTTTCTGCATTATATCGTTTTAACTTCTTGTGTTGCGGGGATACCCTTACTTATGTGTGACAACAGGGAATCCCTCGCTTTTCCTTGCCTGCTTACGTTACCCGCGAGGGAGTTGGAAAACTCTTCAGTCTTCCTGTAGTTGAATTCCTTCTCGCTTTTGTGTAATAAAGTTGTTTTGTTTGCCGTGCAAACTGAGCTGTGTTACATACACTATTTTGTCTGTATTTCAGTCAATACGTTATGTATTTAAAGCATGCATGTAAAACCCTTACACTGCTTGAGAAAATTCAAGCTTGTAATTTGGGAACCCTTTATAAGAAGGAAAACTGCCAAGACGGAAAGATATTTAAGGAACAGTCCTTCAATTATTTAGGATGTGAAATTAGTAATGATAAGGATAAAGATATAGATAAGAATTAATGCGATTTCAAACGATTTGTGGTACAATATATAACATTTTTAAGAATAAAACAAACCTGAAACGAGAATGAAATTTTATAATACCATGGCAATTCCTATGTTTCTTTAGGATTTGAAAGCTGGGTACATATACAAAGGACAATTAGTAGAATACAAAGTTGTGAAATGAGATTTTTGAGGAAAACAAAAAGATGTAGATGAGAAGATAGAATTAGGAATTAGAATATAATTAGAAGTTGAAGCAGTTTTCAGCCTATGTTTAATTTCTAAGCGCACACAATTGTATAAATTCTGTATGTGCTGAAATTTAAATTGTAATTTTTAATGGCTTTGTAAATATGTATTTGCATATTTGTGTTGGGTGTGTGGAAGTGAAGGTCTTATAGCCTTAATTCTGCCAGAATAAAGAAAACATTATTGTTATTATTATTATTATTATTATTATTATTATTATTATTATCATTATATTATTATTATTACTACTATTATTACCATTACTATTATTATTATTATTACTATTATTATTATTATTATATTATTATTATTACTACTATTATTACCATTACTATTATTATTATTATTATTATATTATTATTATTACTACTATTATTACCATTACTATTATTATTATTATTATTAGATTATTTATTATTATTTACTACTATTATTACCATTACTATTATTATTATTATTATCATTATATTATTATTATTACTACTATTATTATCATTACTATTATTATTATTATTATTATTATTATTATTATTATTATTATTATTATTATTATTATTATATTATTATTATTACTACTATTATTACCATTACTATTATTATTATTATTATCATTATATTATTATTATTACTACTATTATTATCATTACTATTATTATTATTATTATTATTATTATTATTATTATTACTGTTGTTGTTATTCGCCTTATCCAAATTACCGGAAATAATAACTAATTACAACTCACTGTCTCTATCGAACCCTTAGGTTGCTGGTCGCGCGGACAAAAGCTCTCCATGTATCCCCATCCTGCGCTAAGGTCTTCCAATCATCCCCTGTATAATCTACTTCCTACAAATAATTGGTATTATTATTCTCCCACCTCATTCTTGGTCTAACAACCGGGAGTTTTCCCATTGGTTTTCCTACAAGAAGCTTCCATGCACCTCTTTCATCTCCCATACGTGCCACATGTCCTGCCCATCACAGACTACGAGACTTAACTGTTCTTATTATATATTAACAATAATAAAAACATAATAATTACTTACTCACTGGCACTATCGAACCCGTAGGTTCATGGCCGCGCGGACATAAGCTCTCCATATATCCCTATCCTGAGGTAATACTTTCCAATCATTTCCTGTTTAATCTACTTCCCTCAAATCATAGTTAAAGTTATTCTCCCACCTCTTGGTCTATCAACTGGGCGTTTTCCCTCTGGCTTTCCTAAAATAAGCTTCCATGCAAGTCTTTCATTCCCCATACGTGCAACATGTCCTGCCCATTGCAGTCTACGAGATTTAACTGTTCTTATTATATTTGGCTTCCTATAAATACCATTGTTATGTAGTCTTCTCCATTCACCTGTCTGTTCATCTCTCTTTGGTCCGAAAATTTTCCTAAGTACTTTTTTCTCGAATACTTTTAATCTCATTTCCTCCCTTAAAGTAAGAGTCAATGTTTCGCACCCACATAATATAACTGGTAGAATAATAGTTTTATATATTTTCAGTTATATTTGTGGGGGTGTGTGGGTGTATGTGTGTGTTTTTTTTTCTAATTTGTTTTGTAGCACTTTTTATAATATTAATGTACAGAATGAGACTTTTTTTTATTTGCTTATATACATGGTCTTTCTATGGATGAGTGTAGATATGTATTATTGTGATGTAGTGTAGACATATATTTTACTTATATGTAGCCTGTTATTGTTTTTGATACAGGTGTATTTGTAGGTATTTGTTTATATTATGATTAGTTTTATTTTTTTATTCATGGAAAAATAATGCACGTACGGCCAAGCAGGCCCACGCGCAATGTAAATGCATATGTATTTTCTTTCTTCTGAAAAAAGGAAATAAATTCCATTGTCTATATTTTCAGTTTAACGTTTTTTGAAAGGAGTTGCGTCCTCAAATAATAATAAGTTATTATTTTTGTTATTATTATTTCTTTATATATTCTGGCAGAGTTGAGGGCATAATGCCTTCTCTCACCACCGTCCAGCTCAAATTTGCAAATACGCATTTAAAATAAACATTAAAACTTGAAAGTAAATTTCATACAGCATTTTATACGATTGTGTACAGAAAGAAATTAAACTTAGGATGAAAACTGGGAAAGAGTGCAATTATGCTTTAGATATTCTATTCTGAATTTCTTGTATTATTCGGAAATAAAAATATTATTATTGTTACTACTACTACTACTACTATCTCTCTGGCTCTATCGAACCCGTAGGATCATGGTCGTACAGACATAAGCTCTCCATACATCCCTATCCTGAGCTAATGTTTACCAATCATCCCCTATATAATCATGGATAATGCCATTCTCCCACCTCATTCTTGGTCTACCAACTGGGCATTTTCCCTCTGGTTTTCCTACAAGAAGCTTCCATGCATCTCTTTAATCAGCCATACGTACCACAAGTCCTGCCCATCATAGTGTATGAAACATAACTGTTCTTATTATATAATAATAATAATAATAATAATAATAATAATAATAATAATAATAATAATAATAATAATAATAATAATAATAATAATAATAATAATAATAATGTATTCTAGTAGAGTTAAAGGCATTAGGCCTTCTCGCACGATCGTCCAGCACGAATATACAAATACAAAAATAAAAACACATTAAAAATTGGAATTATATTCCATGTACAGTACATACAGCATTTTATACGATTGTGTGCAGAAAGAAATTAAAGATATGCTGAATGCTGGAAAAGAGTGAAATTATGTATTACATATCCTGTTCTGAATTTCTTGTATTGTGGATGAATTCCGAAATAAAAATATTAGTATTATTGCTATTACTATTGTTATTGTTATTATTATTATTATTATTATTGTTATTATTGTTATTATTATTGTTATTATTATTATTATTATTATTATTATTATTATTATTATTATTATTATTATTCTATTTATTATTATTATTATTATAATTATTATGATTATTTTATTATTATTATTATTATTATTATTATTATTATTATTATTATTATTTATAGGTCCATACTAGAAAGTATAATGTTACATGGATCGGAAGTTTGGACAATGACACAACAACATGTCAACAGAATAAGTTTAGTTGAAATGGAAATCTCGACTGGAAAAAATTATAAATACAGAAATTAGAAAATGGATGAATGCAGAAAGAAGTATAATTGATGAAACTGGAAACACAGAAGGCTAAAATGGTATGGACACGTAAGAAGAATGCAGGATGGAAGATTACCAAAGACTGTCTACGCATGGAAAATTAAAAGAAGGAGCAGAAAAGGAAGACCAATAACAACCTGGAAGAACAACATTCAAAATTCAATGTGGATATTTGGTGTATCAGATGAAGACACAGAGGACAGAGAACGATGGAGAGCTTTTATCAAAGAGAAATTTGTGAATGTTTGTTGCAAACTGAATAATTTATGTATTTTTTTAAATTCATGTTAATTACTGAGATTGGTTGGAGAAAACTTTCAATGATGAGGAAAATTCTCAAAATGAATGAATGAATGAATGAATTATTATGATTATTATTATTATTATTATTATGATTATGATTATGATTATGATTATTATTATTATTATTATTATTATTATTATTACTATTAATCGGCCGCGGTGGCCTAGTGATTATGCTCCTTGCCTCTGGTCCCGAGGGTCGCGGGTTCAAACCCGGCAGGGATCGATGGATTTTTTATGATGGAAAAATCCAAGGAGCAAGTCCTCCGGGAGGGACTTTAAGCCGTGGGTCCCGAGTCTGAAGATTTTCAGGCTCGTAAATGATCCTCAAGCCTGAATGAAAAGGCCTCTAAGCAAAATTTACCGAATTTTCCCGTCCTAGTACTACCTATGTTTCCTAGATGTCAGTATGAGGCGGAACGCTGACCACGGACCACTCAAATGACATCTATACGAAAATAAATGTAACTAAATTAGTATGGTTCAAATTCTTCCCCGTAGGGGGAGAGCGCCTAAATCTCTGTTAAGGGAAACATGGGCTTACAAGATTCAAGATTATCATTATTATTATTATTGTTATTGTTATTATTATTATTATTATTATTATTATTATTATTATTATTATTATTATTATTATTATTATTATTATTATTAGTCCGTTTGTAATTTTGTTACTTGGTATTTGAATTCAGTCACTCGTACTGTTATTATAAATGAAAATATTTTTTTCGAGAATATGTAAAATTCCATTATCATTACTATTGCCATAAAATATTCCAAAATACGAAATGAATTGAAGTTTATTAGAGAGTGACAGGAATTTTACGGACAGTTAATCTATCACTCTCACATAGTTCTCTGCCAGTAAACATGAAAATGACGTTGGTGTACCGATCAGCCAATGAAAGTGCCACGTTCATCAATCATGGGAATGGCAGGAGACAGTATGAATGACACATATGTGATGGGTTGCTTAGCCCCTGTAGCTGCATTACTAAGGCTGCAGTAACATTATTTACATTTTTACACGCTTTATATTTAGCTTGACCTGTATCTATCTATCTATCTATGTAACGGAATCTTTCAACGTGATTTTCACCCACTTAAAATCATTGGATCGACTTGAAACTTTGTATACTTGTAAAAGACACGTGACAATACAATAATTTCATATTTTGTTTCTAAAATCATGGCCAGAATCATCAGAAAATAAAAAAAACTGTCTTTGTATCTATGTAACGGAATTTTTTAATGCGATTTTCACGCACTTAGAAACATTGGATTGACTTGAAACTTTGTATACGTATAATGGACCCGTGACAATACAATAATTTCATATTTATTTTCTAAAATCCTGGCCAGAATCATCACAAAATCAAAAAAAGTGTCTGTGTCTATGTAACGGAATCTTTGAACACGATTTTCACCCACTTAGAAACATTGGATCGACTTGAAACTTTGTATACTTGTAAAGGACCCGTGACAATACAAGAATTTCATATTTTGTTTCTAAAATCCTGGCCAGAATCATCAGAAAATCAAAAAAATGAAAACTGGCATAATAAGTTGCGGGCTTGTCGACTTCTTAGTCAATCGTTGTAAGAGCTCAGTTGGTAGAGCGGTGAACTCTAGTGGTATATAATTTCAGTAATCCATAGGTCACTGGTTCAAATCCGGCTGGGAGGTTTTTTTTTTTTAGAAGAGTATTTGTCTTACTAACTCATGCATCATTTAAGTTTCTAATATGTACAATAAGTGCTCGTTATTAAAATTACTTCATTACATTGCCACAAAATAGTAGATTCGTTCTCTGAGACTTGAAAATTATCTGTGCGCCATCAATTATTTCAAAAGCTGTATATTAATGGTATCGTTCACAATTGAACCATTAAGCAAGAATTAATAAACAAAGGATCTATTCAGCGATGTCTTATTGTAAATGGCCGTATTAATGTTGTTCTGTATTGACGAATAACTGGAATTTGTCACCCAAAGAGCTCAAAGGAAAACAATATAACTTACAATGACAATAAATAGAATTTGAATAGACAAGTAGACCCATTAACTGATATAAATTGATATAAAACTAAATAATAAATATTGTTTATATATCTGTAACACATTTATTTAAAAGTTATATTACTATGACAACATATTTTAAATGCACCATTAATTAAAGCACAATATGGTAATTAAACTTCATATTTATTCAGATTTTATCTTCTAGAATTATTATATTGCATAGTAATATTACAATTTTTGCAGGAGCTGATGTTATTTACTCGTTGTGTCTTCTACATGTCACACATCATTGCACATAATTCGAAATGTTTTTTTTTTCATATGCCCCAGGTTTGTCTTTCGACATTCCTGGTTTCTCTCCTGACATGGCATAATTGTAACTCACTTCTGAGGTTGGGGCGCCTGGAAGGCGGGGTTACGTTGCCCCGATGATATGATGGGTGATGATGATGATGATTATAATGGTGTGCCAGGAGAGTCCCTAATCCTAAGCTTAACTTAAGATGAATATGAAGTATGATGATTGCGATGGCCATATGATTTAGGGGACCGTTTGGGACTTAAATCTTTCCTGAAATTTGTCTTACAGGTGAGGAAAAACCCCGATAAAAACCTCACCCAGAAAAACTGTCCCGACCGGGATCGAACCTGGACCCGCTGCGTGACAAGGCAGCACGCTACCCCGAGACCACAGCGGTGGACATAATTCGAAATGTCTGTATATCTATTTTATACAATATAAACAACTTCTGTTGCATAGCAACAAACAAAACTATGACAAACAAACTGTAAATGGGCAAGTTGACCCATTTACGGACAAAATTGAATATAAAATTACAATAATATGTCATAAATAACTATGATCAAAATCAGGGTGTTGAAAAAAAAAATCTTTTTGCGCGATAGTACATTTTGTTGTACTTACAGTAATGGCGACCATGATTGAAAGTACACTTCCTACATTTCGGGGTTGCCACCTAAATAATTATACAGTATTATTACATTTACACCCACGTATGGGAAGTAAAACCACTGCCCTCTATATATACTGCATACAATATATATATATATATATATATACACACAAAAAATATCAAAGGTACTATTAATATTCATTATACGAAACAAATCACTGCGTTATAAATTAACTGAACTTTAATTGAAACAATATAAAACAATAAATACGGTACTTGCGGCCATTTTATCAAAATTGCTCTCAAGGTCTCCTGATGTTTCACCTAATAAATATTGCCCACACTGTTAACGTTAGTCAACTGTTTATAATGAACGCAAATATTTCCAACAAAGATATTATTTTACTATTATTTACTATTTTAAAAACACCATCGCTCAAAAAATAATGTACAATGCACGTTTGTGGAGTGTTTTACAGAATCTCGGAAATTAAAACATTTTTTCCTCAATTCTGTAAAAACCGCTTCCTAACCTCGCATCGTAATATACTATTATGCAATTGTAGTACTGCAACAGCTAGTAATCACATCCAAATTCATGAATAAAGTGCTAATTACGGCACGCGTGCTATAATCGCTGGTAAAGAAACAATGTCTTCATTATATTTTCACAATTTATTTTGTATTTTCTTTTGCACATAGCTCTGGATTTTTCATAAATCAATAAAGACTCCGCTACATTTGCTTGTTCCATTATTTCTGGTTTAATCCCATCCATAGTTTCCTCCATCTCAATAAAATGTTCATCAATTTCATCAACATTTTCAAACAAACATCGCATTGCAACGATGAACAATTGACTTGCTTCTTGACGTCACAACATGTCCCAGAATCATGGTGAAAAATTATACATTTAAATATTAATGAATAATGAATAAAGTAGAATAAAATAAGAATAGATTTTATTCATAAATAAATGTACACAGTACTGACACCCGAATGAGCAAGTGCTCGTGCTCGGGTGCAGTTCAGTTACAGAAATAATACATAATAGAATATGTACTACATTGCAAAGTTTTATTTAAGGGGAGAGGGAAAACAAAATATATAGGCCTACATTTAGAAGCCAGTTTCAAGACATAAAACAAATTCCGAAAAATAAAAAGTTAAGAAGTAATGCAAGGGGAAATAAATTAGACAAAACAACGTAGAATAGGCCTACATTATCCTTCCGTCGGGCACATCTGATCTGAGAGGCACAGGTTGTCAATTTTGTCCCATTTCACTGTCATCAGACGGCGTTGATGACTGGGCATCCGAGTAGCTGTTTCTTTTTACCTGCTGTAAACAAACACACCACTCAGTTTGCTCTCGACTGTTGCCACGGCGGATTGTAAATATTTTGTTCAGAGAAGCTCATTGCGCCCGAAGTCGTTACATTATTGAAGATATGTATTTTGAAAACATTTGCATACCTCATGGGTCCTCATCTAGGGGATATGTGGATGGCGACCACAAGGTGCCCAAGCTGTGCAAAACATTTCTTCCACTTACTTGTGTTTTGTACACTTTTAACTTTACTATCTAACCTCTCTTGGTTAACTCTTGTTTTTTCGACCCCGACGCTATTAGGGCATCCGAGGGCTAGGGAGTCCTTCCTTTCTTCCATTTCGTCTTTCCATTTATTTTATTTTCTTCTCCAGAAAAGCCTGACCAGAGGCTATAAGATGGCAGCCCCATCACTGGACTAGCCTTCCTTTGGCCAACAACCGATCGAAGGGACTATTATTATGCTTTCAAGTCTTATACGAGAATTTCCCATAAGGAAAAATGTTCTATAAGGTCGTAACAAGCCTTGGCCTAATACTTGGAAGGAAGAAGAAAATATTTACAAAAAGAAAATTATTTATTTAACTTATTTGTAGACTGCGATGGGCAGGACATGTTGCGCGTATGGGGAATAAAAGACGTGCATGGAAACTTCTTGTAGGAAAGCCAGAAAGAAACCGCCCAGTTGGTAGACCAAGAATGAGGTGGGAGAACAACATTAACTATGATTTGAGGGAAGTAGATTATACAGGGAATGATTGGAAAGCATTAGCTCAGGATAGGGATGTATGGAGAGGTTATGTCCGCGCGGCCATGAACCTACGGGTTCGATAGTGCCAGTGAGTAAGTAAGTAAGACTAAATAATCTTATATTCTTGAATACTTTTGCCAAAAACATAGGCTAAATGTTGAAAATGAGAACTATTTTCAAGTATATTTGAACTGAATCTAACTTGTTCTTACTGTTATATCATGTTGTGTGAAGGCTTGTCACGAATTTGTTTATTCAATATTATGTCCAATAAAAAGTTTTATAACAGCAAATTTGAATATTTTATCCTTTGGACATCTCCAACAATAACATTTCTTCGACTTCCCGTTGTTCAGATTGGCAAAAAGTGTGTTAAATACATTTATTTAAGCGTGTGCTGATCAGGCACATTGCGCCCGAACTCCAACGTCTGATTATTGCGCCCGACGGAAGGTTAATACCAGACTGAAGAAGGTAATCAGAGTCATTAGGAAACAGTATAATACAAATTTACGAGAAAGTTTCAAAATATAAAAGTCACTCTGACACACACAAAGAATTAATGCAAAGGAAAATTATATAAATAAAACATTATACAATAGATTAATACTACACTGAAAAAAAATATACACTTAAGTAATAACATATAGCAAAATAAGTTTAGGAGAAAATTTTCAAGATATAAAACTCACTCTAACATGCATAAAAAATTAATGCAGCGGAGATTTATATAAATTATTTTTTTTTTGCAAATGCCCCAGGTTGTCTTTCGACATTCCTGGTATTCTCTCCTGGCCTGACGTACTTGTAACCCACTTCTGAGGTTGGGGCACCTGAAAGGCGAGGTTACGTTGCCCCGATGATATGATGGGTGATGATGATAGTGGTGCCCCAGGAGAGTCCCTAATCCTAAGCTTAATCTAAGATGAATATGAATGATGATGATTGCGATGACCATATGATTTCGGGGACCGTTTGGGCCTTAAAGTTTTCCTGACATTTGTCTTACAGGTGAGTAAAAACCCCGATAAAAACCTCACCCAGAAAAACTGTCCCGACCGGGGATCGAACCCGGGCCCGCTGCGTTGACAAGGCAGCACGCTACCTCGAGATCACAGCGGTGGACATAAAATAATATATTGTATTGTAAGCCTATGTTTTCCCTTTACAGAGATTTAGGCGCTCTCCCCCTATAGGGAAGAATTTGAACCATACTAATTTTAGTTACACTTGTTTTCGTATAGATGTCATTTTGAGTGGTACGTGGTCAGCATTCCACCTTATACTGACATCTAGGAAACCAAGGTAGTACTAGGACGGGAAAATTCGATAAATTTTGCTTAGAGGCCTTTTCATTCAGACTTAAGGATTTTTTACGAGCCTGAAAATCTCCAGACTCGGGACCCACGGCTTAAAGTCCCTCCCGGAGGACTTGCTCCTTGGATTTTTCCGTCCTAAAAAATCCATCGACCCCGGCCGGGTTTGAACCCGCGACCCTCGGGACCAGAGGCAAGTAAAATAATATATAAGAGACTATAATTACATAAAACGTTGTATATAATACTAGAATAATATTCATTATGAACAAAATTATACATTTGATAAATGAACCTCCCCTCCATGGAGCAACAAGCCTAGAAGGCCCTTGGCGTACCAGGCGGCTGCTGGCCTTACATCCGCAATTGTTAATCACAGAGTTAGAGTCTCATCCACCCAGTGTAGGGGTGACATGTGATCAGTATGTCGGCTCCCCCAGCCATTACAGCTGTTTTTCTCATCCTGGAGCCACTACTTATTATAGCTACCCAAATGCATCACGATGCTGTGGAGGCACCGGTCCCATACTGATAGAAATTCCATGATAAGTTTTCTTTCCCCATGGAGACTAGAACCAGCGCTAGTCCTGTAGCTTTGCGCCAAGGCATCTTGCTTTAACCAGTTTGATACATAAATAACTAATGTAAATTTGGGAAGTAAGTTCAATTGACGAGTCTCGAACTCCGATTTTGGTCCTCGAAAAGCTAGGGCCAAAAACCTTCCTAGAGTGTTATGTCCCTATGTGGCTTATTGCATAAATAATTAGGAATGTAACAGAATGTACAGCCTTTGAAAATACTGATCGCGCAACTCTTGATGATGTAAAATTAAAAGTTTTGAAGAGCGATTCACGCCAGTAAGTTGTTATGTGTGCTATCTCCTTCGATTTCAAATCGGACGGCCTAACTCTTTCTTCATGCAGTATTCGTATCGTTCGCTTCAGTGGATCAGTCGGTAAGATGCTCTCTTACGATGACGCGGGACCAGATTTTTTTTTAATAACGTCGTTAATTTTCATAATGCCTACATGTTACCAGGCTTCGTTAAATAAATACATTTCTGCATATACGGAAATAAATAAATAAAATTAATCAGGTATTGATTAGAAAACGAATAATGGTTGTAAAAACTGATTATTTCGTTTACAAAATGCATAACAAGAATGTTTATTTCCACAACTAATACAAAACGCGTCTGATTAATTTAAATTAAGTCAAGTTAATATCTAATTTCAATAAACAAGTAAGTTCTAGAACAATGCTTTGCTTAATACCGATTGTTTCTAGCAGGGATGCTGTGGTCTAATGGAGGAAACGTCTGTTTCCCATGCATGAGGTCGCGCATTCGATCATGCTTTCATACTCTCTCTCTCTCTCTCTCTCTCTCTCTCTCTCTCTCTCTCTCTCTCTCTCTCTCTCTCTCCCTCTCTCTCACACACACACACACTCTCTCATCCTCATTCAATTAATTCTGTTTGTTTTTTGTTTTATTTTATTTACAGCAGTTACGGCACTATTTATTTACATAAAATTGCTTTCCCTTGCACGACACACAACGAAATAGAACGGATTATAGTCTCTAAAATAGTTGTGCACTTGTGAACCAAGTAGCTGACCTCTGATCATGCGCAATGGCTTCGTTCTGAGACTTAAAAATTATCTGTGCGCCATAAATTATTTCAAAGGCTGTAAAACATTAAATATATTATATTTGAAGAGAAAAATTATACGCTCAGACCGGGACTTGAACCCGGGACCCTTGGTTCTCTAGACCAAGTGCTCTACCAACTGAGCTACCTGAGCAAGTACCGATCTAAACGCAAATCTTTCTCTATATACATTGTAATTCCCATCCACCAAATGCTGTGAAGCCATGCTTCTATCTTGCAAATGGCGGCTCCTTTATTAAGAAGACATATTTGGGAATTATACATTACAGCCAGTACGGCTTTTTCCAAGTTTTTTTTTATTTTATTTTTTATTATTGATTTCGTACATCTCATTGATGGATAAATCATATTTGAAGAGAAAAATTATACGCTCAGACCGGGACTTGAACCCGGGACCCTTGGTTCTCTAGACCAAGTGCTCTACCAACTGAGCTACCTGAGCAAGTACCGATCTAAACGCAAATCTTTCTCTATATACATTGTAATTCCCATCCACCAAATGCTGTGAAGCCATGCTTCTATCTTGCAAATGGCGGCTCCTTTATTAAGAAGACATATTTGGGAATTATACATTACAGCCAGTACGGCTTTTTCCAAGTTTTTTTTTATTATTGATTTCGTACATCTCATTGATGGATAAATCATATTTGAAGAGAAAAATTATACGCTCAGACCGGGACTTGAACCCGGGATCCTTGGTTCTCTAGACCAAGTTCAAGTCCCGGTCTGAGCGTATAATTTTTCTCTTCAAATATGATTTATCCATCAATGATATGTACGAAATCAATAATAAAAAAAAATAAAAAAAAAATATATTGATTGTAATTATATATAAAATTATAGATATCTTACCCTGCTTGCTGTCCCTGAATTGCATTCCGAGATGGAGAATGTATCGACCACTGAATCGAATCTCACAAGCTTCTTTGGTATAGGCTTCTTTCTGGGACAAAGTGAACACATGGCAGTGGGGGGCATAGCGGTCCACACCACCCTTCTTTAAAAACTTCATAGAAATCTAATGTTTCGTTGTCTAATCAAATAGGCAATTTCGATCGGCACTTGAGAGACATGTAATGTTCGATGGTTACAGACATTGTGGTGTTTTCTTGTGGTGATTCAGGTTAAGGTACTTTCACGTTTCTAAATATATATCTATCTTCATTACTAATCTTCTATATAAATACATTGATAAGGCATAAGTAGTTATTATTGAATTTTCAGACTTTGCGTTCCTTTTTCACTTTTTGGATACAGTCAAGAGTCTAAGCCTAAGGCATATCTGTTATCACGGAATAACAAAACTGAAAATGTTCAAAATTCACAACTCATTTCTAATTACTTATGTCAAAGCTGTAGCATATTCCAAAACGAACACTATTAATAAATTTAGTATTGTTTTAATATTAGAAGATCAAAAGGTGCATATTAGAGAATGTGATTAATTTGAGTATCTGGGAGTAAAAGCAGATAAAGAGGATAAACAAAGTGATAATAAGAACAGAATAAATAAAGGTAGAGCAATAACAGAAATTATAAATGGAGTCTTATGGAACAGACATATAACCAGAAAAAATAAGTTGCAAATAAGTAATTCCATAGTGAGAAGTACTGTCACATATGGAGCTGAAGTTTGGAAATTCCAGAATTGAGCCTATGTTTAATTTCTTTTTGCATCTCAATCCTACTTGTGATTATTGTTTCTACATATTTTCATTCAGCCACTTCCTCAAAATTTTCCTCATTTGTCATCAGCTGTCCATTCCCATTAGGCCTATATAATGCATTTATACGTGTGACCATATATTCAGTTTTATAGATATTTACTTCCAGTCCCAATTTCTTAGTGTTACTCAATAGTGTTGTATCCTCCATAAACCCAAACTATTTCTCAGGCAACGATGCTGGATAGTGTTGGTGGGATTAGATTCGGAAAACGGGAGAACTATAAGGAAATTCCGAGAAATACCGGTATGGCCTACCAGTAATACGAGGGCGGATCGGAAAGTAACGCACAATAATTTTTTTCTGCCTTGGTATTGCAGCTACAATGTTGAAATTTCACAGAGATATAGTTTGAAGTTTTCACTACAGATGGTATTTTTTTCTCAGGTGCACCTCTTGCGAGAGAAGCTTGAACTATGCAACAAAGATGGCGCGCATGCTACAGTCGTCCACCTGTGAGGAACAGAGAAGTGTTGTTCGATTTTTGTGGGCCAAAGGGCATAAACCCAGTGAAATTCACAGGGACATGCGTGGCGTGTATAGGGATGATTGTATGGACCGTAGCAATGTCTCCAGGTGGTGCACATTCTTCCAAGAGGGACGCGTGAACCTTAGTGATTCGCCACGCTCCGGCCGGCCGTGCTTGTGACAGTGTTCTGGGATATGCATGGTGTTTTATTGGTGGACTTTGCTGAACACGGGACAACTGTGAATGCTGCGGCCTACATTAAAACTTTGGTGAAGTTGCGTCGTGCCATTCGTGACAAACGTCACAACATTAACGTTAAACTTCTTTATGACAATGCTCGCCCCCATGTTGCTGCTGTCGTTCGTCAGAAAATTGCCGAATTTGGTTGGGAGGTGCTCCAGCATCCACCATACAGTCCGGATCTTGCACCATCGGACTTTCATCTGTTTGGTCCCATGAAGAAATTCCTGGCCGGCAAACGCTTTGAGACAGATGTGGAAGTGAAATCAGCAGTGCGCAGATGGCTACACTCCAACCAAACGGACTTCTACGAACAGGGCATATTGAAACTGGTAACACGATGGGAAAAATGTGTTGAGAAAGTTGGTGACTATGTCGAAAAGTAGGTAAAAGATGTAAGTTCATTTGTGATTTTTTTTCCTTTTTTTTACTATTAAACTTTACAAAAAAAATATTGTGCGTTACTTTCCGATCCGCCCTCGTATCAACCTGAAACCGCCAGGATTCGAATCTGGGATCCCAGTCTGGGCAGCCGTGCGTGTTGACCACGCATCTATCGAGACGGCTGAACAGAGATATGATTTTCAAGTTGCTTATTATTGTTAGAATTACCACCTCTAACTTTAAATCGATAATTAACTTCACAAGTGTAAAGTTTATGCTACCAAGTCATGCCTCATAACATTTTCTCACTCAGTGAACACATTTCCCCTATCCCTGTTCACGTCGTGATTCCGCCATCATTAAGAACGCTTTCACTAGGATGCAACTGAACTTTAAACTACAATAATATCTGGCTAAACTGTGACGCGACTTTTTTTTTTCATAACCTCCTGTCAAATTTTATTCTTAGGATTTCATTCTTCAAATTATTTCCCATCATTTGCAACGATTTTTACAATTTTCCCCCACTATTACTTGAATATATTTTTCTGTGATATTTAAATACATACGTAGCATTTGTTCTATGCTGTTCTATATAGAACGGGTTAATATTTTGTCCACCGCTGTGGTCTCGAGGTAGCGTGCTGCCTTGCTACGCAGCGGGCCCAGCTAAGATCCCCGGTCGAGACAAGTTTCCTGGGTGATGTTTTTTTTCGGGGTTTTTCCTCACCTGTAAGACACATGTCAGCAACCTTAACGCCCAAACGGTTCCCGAACATCATCTGGCCATCATATTCATAAGTAATGCCACGAGTGAGTTCCAAATTATCGATATACTCACGACTCACGAAATGAGGAGTGAATTGATCTAGAGAATTTGGAAATCAAGACTGGCAATTGTTAGGACTATTTAACGAATAAATTAAGCTGTTTACTCACAAATCATTATTTAACTATAGTTATTTTAAAATATTTATATATTTAATGTAAACGGCGATGTTTGAAAACAAATGAGAAACGATTGGTACGCTTCATTTGCTTCTTTTATTCATCACTGCAGCCAGATCATATTATTTATTGCCAAAGGAACGCAATATTGTAAGAAAGCACTATAGTGGAGAAAAAATGAAACACATCAAACTGTATATTAATTCATTTCGAATGTCCTATTATGTAAATATGACTATTTTTTTTCTGGAATGTTATTACCTGGGAAAAAATACATTTAACAAAGTGTAAACAGTGGTTTCTTTTTTTGTTGTTGTAATCAATTGCTACAAATGTTTTTATATTAACTCCCACATGCGCTATGTGTTGACATTCATGCAATATATATACAATCTGGTAGTCGTATTTCTTGGAGGGTAAGTCACTGCAAAATAATGCTATGACCTATTCAGAATGTTAAAAATGAGGTGCTTTCTTTATTATTGTAAATTCTTTAGTTGGTAGATTCTAGGCGAAACACGACTGTGATTGGTTGTAAATAAAAAATCATTGAAATGTGATTGGTCATTGACTCCCATTTGGGGCATGAGTGAAATAGTCATTATTAACATATTCATTAAGTTTAGGATTAAGGGCTCTCCTGGCGCATTATTACCATTATCATCACCTATCATCGGGGCAGCGTAACTCGGCCTTCCAGGCGCCCTAACCTCAGAAGTGGGTTACAATAACGCTATGCCAGGAGAGAATACCAGAATGTCGAAATGACAATGTGGTGGCATTGAATACAAACAATTCAAATTGAATAAACAAAAGAAGGAAAGAATGGAATGAACATATAGATAGAATGTCAAACGACACAATAGTTAAACTACCTAGGTATAAATTCCCAACTGGGAAAACAAATATTGGACGTCCGAAGGAAAGATAGAAAGATACGATTGATGAAATACATTGAAGAAGAACAGACGCCTTGTCTGCATTGGATGGAAGAAGAAGATATGTAGCACGAAGATGTGGCAGCCATATTGTTTTTAACGAATATTCTATGTAACAACAAAGACGTGTTCCAGTGCACCCAACATAGGATACGTGTTAATTAACTGTACACATATACTTCAGAATTTCAGAACTTACTATTTATTTTTTGGCGTTACATTATTTCCCAGATTAGAGTGCTTAAATTGTATTAGGTTAGCTTTTAGGCTGGTCTTTCACAGGTTCCATCCATCCATCCATAGTAATTCTGCCCGAAGGCAGGTCCTTCACTACAATCATAGCATTTTCATGCTATGCTTGCAGCTTTACTAGGGAATTGTAGGTGTGGTAGCTTCCCGTTGCTTTCCACACCGGTGAAGGGCGATGATGATGATAAGAATGGTGATTATGATGATGATGATGGCCATATGAATTTGGGGACCGTTTGGGCCTTAAAGTTTTCCTGAAATTTGTCTTACAGGTGAGGAAAAACCCCGATAAAAACCTCATCCAGAAAAACTGCCCCGACCGATCGAACCCGGGCCCGCTGCGTGACAAGGCAGCACGCTACCTCGAGACCATAGCGATGGACTTTCAGAGGTTAGAGCACATAAATTGCCTCAGATTAACTTTTAAGTTCGTTAAATATCGTGTACATGTTCGCTGCATCCCGTGATTCCATAGGGCAAACCGCTTCACGTCTGTTGGCGCATGCGCATGGTGTATGATTGGAACTTAGAAATTACTATTTTTTCGCGTCACATGTAAAGTATTTCATAATAAGTTCCTTCAAACATTAGAGAATGTTTGCACCCATGACGCTCGCTACACTGTTGCCGATATTGTGACGTCACTGATGGCTGAGCCAATCAGAATCCTCCGCTGTACTTGCTGTTTGATTCAGCCATCAATTACGTCACAATAAAGGCAATCGTATAGCGAGCGTCATTGGTTCGAAAGTTCTCTATTATTCAGAGACACTAGGATACAGTTATTTTTCAGATACATCGAGAGAATAGTCAAGTATATTCGGTCACGGTGGTCTAGTACAGGGGAGGAGATCACGTACTCTCAATGTGCCGGTGTACTCACACAAACATTGCCGCACTGACTACAGATAAGAGAAAGTACAAACCAGTTCAGAGCTGTGTTTTTCAAAATTCGTAGGCTATAGTATAGATTTTTTTATTCAATGCCCCAGGTTGTCATTTAGACATTTCTGGTGTTCTCTCCTAGCGTTGATGTAATTGTAATCCAGTTCTGAAGTTGGGACGCCTAGAAGGCGGAGTTATGTTACCCCGATGATAAGATTGGTGATAAATTATAATGAAGCGCCAGGAGAGTTCTTAACTTAAACTTAACCTAAATTCCACAACATGGACAACCACAGGAATATTTCTCTTTCAGGAAAAATTCCTATGGTTTAACCTGGAATCGAACCCGGACCTCATGAACAATAGTCAGAAATGCTGACCACTAGTCCATGAGGATATTTTCTCCCAGCTATATTGTATGGATGCGAAACATGTATTCTTACTTTAAGGGAGGAAAGAAGATTACGAGTATTTGAGAATAAGGTTCTTAGGAATATTTTTGGGCCTAAAAGAGATGAACAGAGAGGTTAATGGAGAAAACTACATAATAGTGAGCTACATGGTATGAAGAGGAAGTCAGGTATAAAAGAACAGTTAAGTCTCGTAGACTGCGATAGATAGGACATGTGACACGATGGGGAAAGAATAGGTGCATGGAAACTTCTTGTAGGAAAACCAGAGGTAAAACGGCCAGTTGGTAGACTATGAATGAGGTGGGAGAACTAAATTAGCTGATTAAGAAACTCCCGCTACAGAGCATCCATTTCCCATCGCGTATGAGGTACATATACATACTCAAGTATAAGAAATAAGAGCAAGTTGTCCCAAGCAGTAGCTATTCGTGAGTCTCGGTTCGAACCAGGTGCTGGCCAACAAAATGCCAGTCGCTAAAGCTTTGGTTTAGCCAACTAAGAATATTTCAGTAGGTAACTATTGAGGTTGTTCTCATGAAACGATTTTTTTAGAACTTTTTACTTGTCTTCACCTAACGTATCTAGCAGAAAAACATAATGATCATGGCAAATATATACATATATGTGTGTGTGTTTGTGTGTGTGTGTGTGTGTTTGTGAGGTTGTTAAAGCTCTAACGGCCACAATTTTTATTTTATAGGAACCAAACTTGGCATAGAGTGATTAATTAAAAATTATCGTCAAGTTTTTTAACCAGCAAAATCAGATACTACAAGTATCACAAGGTGTTCATCTAAAAGAAAATGTAAAAAATCTCTCTAATACTAGCAATTTTCGATTTTTAGCAACTAAATATGGTATATGCTATTGAAATGAAACGAGCAAGATTTTCTCCGAACATCACCGAAATCAGATCATTCGTACTTGGGGTCTAACTAAAACTCGAAATAAAAAATGCTGTAGCAGTCTCCATGCTTGCATAGTCGCAATGTATCTGTAGGCCTATAGCATAGAATTTAATTACACCTAATCTTTAATTTGGAAAGGTATCCTATGGAAATTTTCACGTAGTGGCTGAATTCAAATACCTAGGAACAGTAATCACAAATAGGAATGAGATGCACAAAAAAAAAATTAAACATAGGCTCAATTCTGGAAATGCATGCTATTATGCATTACAGAGACTCTTGACTTCACAACCTTTCAAAAACATTAAACTGAAAATATATAAAACTATTATTCTACCAGTTATATTATATGGGTGCGAAACATGGACTCTTACTTTAAGGGAGGAAAGGAGATTACTAGTATTTGAGAATAAAGTTCTTATAAAAATGTTTGCACCAAAGAGAGATGAACACACAGGCGAATGGAGAAGACTACATAACAGTGAACTACATGGTCTTTATAGGAAATCAGTTATAATAAGAACAGTTAAGTCTCTTACACTGCGATGGGCAGGACATGTGGCACCAATGGGAATGAAAGACGTGTATGGAAGCTTATTGTAGGAAAACCAGACGAAAAACGCCCAGTTGGTAGACAAAGAATGAGGTGGGAGAATAACATTAACTATGATTTGAGGGAAGTAGATTATGGAAGGAATGATTGGAAAGCATTAGCTCAGGACAGAGATATATTGAAAGCTTATGTCCACACGGCCATGAACCTACGGGTTCGACAATGCCAGTGAGTTAGTTATTTAATATCCTATTACATATATTGGTTTAATTTATTTAATGACTGAGTATAAATTATTTAAATTTGTTTCAAATTATATATTTATATATATATATGTCCACCGCTGTGGTCTCGAGGTAGCGTGCTGCATTGTCATTAAGAGGCCCCGGTCGGGACAGTTTTTCTGGGTGAGGTTTTTTTCGGGGTTTTTCCTCACCTGTAAGACAAATGTCAGGAAAACTTTAAAGCCCAAACGGTCCCCGAAATCATATGGCCATCGCAATCATCATCATTCATATTTATCTTAGATTAAGCTTAGGATTAGGGACTCTCCTGGCTCACCATTATCATCATCACCCATCATATCATCGGGGCAACGTAACCCCGCCTTCCAGGCGCCCCAACCTCAGAAGTGGGTTACAAGTACGCCATGCCAAGAGAGACACCAGGAATGTCGAAAAACAACCTGGGACATTTGCAAAAAAATATATATATAAGTAAAGTAAATTAGTCCCACTATAGGCCTCGGGAGGCCCTTGGGGTAGTAGGAGGTTAAGGCTCCCACTTTTTCTAGACAATCGGCACTTGATGTCAGCCAGGTTGTCAGCCCTGCGTGACCGCCGCCTTTGCTCCCAGAACAAGTGTGTGGTACTCATTTCCGTTAGAGGCAGAGACGACCCCAGGGCCATAGTGCCGCCAGAAGGAATTATATATATATATATATATATATATATATATATAACGTAATAAAAATTGGGGTGTGGTTGTGTCGTGGACACGGTCTTGCGTTTTACGTGAGAACTTGTACGTAATAGATAATATAATAATGGCGGCGTTGTTGAACCGCTCGGAGGCCTTCATTATTTTACGTTCCCGGCACCATTCACTCTGTCATTGTTTTTGAGAAGCGCTTTCCAACCATATACGATCTTTATATTTTCATTTGGCTTTTTGACGAGAATAGGCCAACATTGCAATATTTGTATTCACGTAGACTTTCACGGCCGGAGTTGCTATGATGATATTGAAGAAGATTTTCGGGCTGTAGGCCGTGGTCTCAAGGCAACCCTTGAGGATGCCAGACGCAGTCTCTGGCGAAACGTCGGGGAACTACAAGCCTCACGACCACGGCCTACTGACCGAAAATCTTCATGAAGATTATCATTGCATTATTTATTTTAATTTTTCACTTCAATACCACTTACAGTCATTATAACTATTTCACACTAATGTTTTATATACGCAATCGATAGATATTGACGAGAAGTGACGATTAATACTCAAACGAACGTCGTAACTACTCCGAGTCATAATTCATACACTAACTGAGAATTGTGTGACGCAGCGGAACGACCACAAAATGGCGGCGCTTTCCCCTCCGCCGCGCGCGATGGGCCACAGTCCACACTTCAATGTAACGAATTCTTTGATTCTTTATCTATCGAGTCGTGTAATTAAATTTTGGATGAAGATGTTAGATATGTAGCTGCAACAACAAACTATATCCCCGATTTTGTTATCAGATTTCTGAATTGTCTCCCACTATGGACGCAAACTTAAAGATATATCCACGTCAAAATCTATTTACGTTACTAAATTGACGAAACAATTTGTCCGGCCAGTTATTTAAATATTCCGGATCGCAAAGAAAACAAGATCATGTAAAACTCCATTGTACATTATTATGTAATTTGACACAAATGTAAGTAATTTCTACTCATTTTTTATTGTTTTATAAATAATAATAAATAAGTGAAAATCAATGTATATTACAAGATACTTTACCAATTTAAGGGTATAGTCTATTTTATTGCTATTTCGATACTTTCAATATCACAGATTTATACAACAAAGACTACTCAACAACATATCACAAGATTAGAACGGTCAGCACCAGGTTCGCTGATTTACAACAATGTTGCCATTATTACCCGTTTAAGGAGTAAGCGCAGTTGTTGACGGCGGGCGCTGCAGTCGTGTTTATGCAGAAATAGAACACGTGACACTGCTATCTATGAGTGCTGAGGGGGACGGGACGTGGGACGCTGACAGTGAACACTGCCTTAGATGACGTCACGTGTAGCAACAAAGAGAGCTTCACAATTCTTCCGCCTGCAGAGATATTTTGAACGACTAATACTTATAGAATGTCCTAGTATTTAAGATGTCTGACATATCTTAATAGAATCGGTTATACTTCAAGAAGGGTAGATGGAGTTGAAATGCGATAGTCCGAAATAAAAGGATGAAATGTAAAAATGAAGAGCAGCAAATCATCATCACCATCATTAGCAGAGCAACCTTGGGTGGTTCAAGGCTTCCATCAGAATTTTTCTCTAAGCTTCTCTATCTCTAGTAAGCGTTCAGCAATTCTTGAGTTTTAAAGATCTGATATCCTATGGTACTCTATCCATCCATCTCAAATTAGGTCTTCCATTTTCCCGTCTTTTCATCATCATCATCATCATCACTCCAGGGATTAGGCAATTGCCCGTTCCGACTTCATAATGCATCAGCCCAACGTCTTCTAGGTCTTCCAACATCACGCCTTCCTCTTGCTTGATAATTTCTTGCTAACAATGGATACCTCTCCTTACTCATTCCATCCATGTGATCAATCCATTTCTGTCTGTAATTCGTGACTTTATCCAATAAAGGCTGTACTTTCAATTCTTCTCTTATATCCTCATTTCTTATTCTATCAAGTCTTGTAGATCCCTTAACTTGTCTTAGGAACCTCATTTCCGCCGTCTGTATTCTATCCTTCTGTCTTTTCACTGGAGCCCAAGTTTCACATCCATAAAATATTGTGGGAACCGCCATAACATTATACATTTTTATCTTTGTTTCTTTTCTAATTTTATTTTTGAATGGTCTCTATATTGTTCCACACACCGTCTGCAATTTATTTATTTTGGAGTCAATATCTCTTTCCACATTGTAGCCAACATCACAGCCCAAATATTTGAAACAAGACACCTGTTTTATTTTTCTAATATCATCTATTATTCTTCTAATTACACATTTTGTGAACATCCTCTGCGTATGCTCTGTCCATTTTATTCGCCATTCTCCATTTTCCTTAATAGGTCCATATATCCTCCTGAGTACTGTTATTTCAAAAGCAACCAGTCGAGATTTGTCATGTTCAATCAGAAGCCAGGTTTCACTTAGTTAAGTTTAAAACTGGTTTAATTACGGTAGTGCTTTTCACAATCTGGTTTTTGTTTCACGTGTCGAATATTTTGAGTTTAAATACTTCATTTATTTAAAAATAACATTAATTAGTGTTTTGTACTCTTTTATTTGGGGGCACGCCGTAGCGTAGTGGTTAAGGCACTGAGCTACAAGCCGGAGGGTCGAGGGTTCAAGTCCCGTTGGGTCAGGATTTTTAAACTGACCCAAAGCCCCCTGGCGGCACTATGACCCTGGGGTCGACTCAGCCTCTAACGGAAATGAGTACCAGACGCTTGTTCTGGGAGTAAAGGCGGCCGTCACGCAGGGCTGACAACCCGGCTGACATAAAGTGCCGATTGTCTAGAAAAAGTGGGAGACTTAACCTCCTACTACCCCAAGGGCCTCCTGAGGCCTGTCGTGGGATCACTTTACTTTACTTTACTCTTTTATTTATTTCTTCCTGGATATTATTATGTTTATTTAGTCCCATTAAACACGAGTCCATAAATTAATCAGTTATGAAGTAATGTCACTTTTACAGTTTGGGACTCACTGATAGTAAGTGTCAATTCTAACAAAACCATCACTGACTTATTCAATGCACGCTGAGACTGACCTATGAGTAGAGTAACCCTAAATTGACGAAACAATAATTTGTCCGGCCAGTTATTTAAATGTTCCGGACCGCAAAGAAAACAAGATCATGTAAAACTCCATTGTACATTATTATGTAATCTGACACAAATGCAAGTAATTTCTAATCATTTGTTTTTTCTATTGTTTTATAAACAATATTAAATAAATTAAATCAATGTATCTTATAAGATAAGTTGCCAATTTAAGGGTTTAAGTGCAAGCAGAAGCAACAACAAAATATCCAATAAATATTGGTCCGCTAATAATATGTTCAGGTGCATCTAGATGATCATATTGTTGATGTTTTAATAATAATAATAATAATAATAATAATAATAATAATAATAATAATAATACTAATAATAATACTAATAATAATACTAATAATAATAATAATAATAATAATAATAATGTTTATACTGATGTATTCTATTAAAGTGCATATATAATTGTCCGATTTCGCTGATTTTTGGAGAATATCTTCCTCGATTTATTTTAATTTCATGTAACGAGTTTTGTCAGACCTAATCCATGAATGTAGATGATGATGATGAATTTCATGAGAACAATGTCAATAGCTTTATTCCTTCCTAAAAGAGTTGGTTTTTGAATTCAGAATTGCCTCAAATGGATGTAAATTTAAATATGTATTCACGTCAAAATTGTGAGGCCAATGTTATCCAATAATGTAGTGACACCGATTATTCTGACGTTATATAATGATCTAAACTATGACTTGTCGCAGAGATTGCAGCGTGTTCATAACGCTTGCGTTCGATTCATTTTCAATATCCGCCGTTATGATCATATTTCCGAACACTTCAATAATCTCTCTTGGTTCCGTCTTACTGACAGACGTAAATTTCACTATATTTCGCTTCTTTTCATGTTTCTGAATTCCTACACTCCTAGTTACCTGGCGTCCAGATTTGAGAAATTATTTTCTTATCACAATACTGACACTAGATCACAAGATAACAGTCTGCTAACAATCCCTCTTCATAGCACTTCCTCTTATTACACTTCCTTCACAGTAGCCTCTGCCCGCTCCTGGTATTTCCTTCCTCAAGATATCACATGTTGACGCACAGTTGGCATTTTCATGTATACTGTTACCTGCTGTCAAATAATTATTTTTTCTCTATTTATCTAAATTTATTCTATGTCATTAATAATATTTCTCTTTTTATATCTTGTACATATTACATTTAATTCGTTAAATCTAGAATAAATCAGAAAACATTATAAATAATATGTGCATTATATATATATAACATGTAATCATTTATATTTATTGCAATTTAGATATAAGACTATTTTTTTGTATTTCTTAAAACCTGGTTCAGGGGTAGATAAGGCCTTAACTCTGCCAGGTAAAATAAATATATTATTATTATTATTATTTTATAGTATAAACAATTAAATTCGTATGGGCACGTACGACGAATGCAAAAAGAAAGATTACCCAGGAAAACATTGGAATGGTGTCCACCTGGAAGAAGGAGAAGAGGAAGACCTCGAAACTCGTGGATGCAGGAAATAAGAACTGGAATGAGAGCAAGAGGACTGGAGGACATGGATTGGATGGAGAGAGACGAGTGGAGAAGAAAAATAAATGTTTAGGCACAGAAAGATGTGTCAACATTATAATTCTGTATATAAATAAATAAATAAATTATTATTGTTATTATTATATAATATAAATAAGGTTAGGGAGCCTGAATACAGGGATTCTATTAAATGTGTTACCTGAGCTTCTCACATCTTGAGATGCTGGAAACTTAGCTCCAGCATCAACAGATGTCAGCTCCAGCATAGAGAGCGCATCCACTCTGCCAAAATTGCAACTCCTTAAATTTAAGGGATATTTCCTAAGTCTTCGAATCACTTAATTAATTTTAATTCTAAATTCTTTCTTACATCATTATAACCTTTATATTGTAACCTTCTTCTCCATGGTAGTTTAATCCCTCACTTTATAGCCATATTTATTTGCTCTACGATACTCGGACCTTACAGTAGACTGACCTGTTCGGTAGAGGGATTTAAACTTTAGATCACACATATACTTTATTTGACCACACAAGCTGTTATGAATACATAGAGTCTTTTATATAGATATTTAATTGTTTTATAGATTATTTTAATTATTCAAGCAAAGTCTGTTGAAATAAAGTTCAGAGCA
Organism: Diploptera punctata; assembly: GCA_030220185.1. Taxonomy (NCBI): domain Eukaryota; kingdom Metazoa; phylum Arthropoda; class Insecta; order Blattodea; family Blaberidae; genus Diploptera; species Diploptera punctata. The sequence goes on along the minus strand of JASPKZ010007251.1, from coordinate 4,955,429 downwards.
AAGTTTTCCTTAGCTAACTGTAAAATTTCTACATTTAGTTTATTGGAATGTTAGTGAGTACACTTAGGGTAACTAGAGGTCAAATTGAGTATATAACACGGGGGAAGTGAGGGTCTCGTGTCTGTTTGTGAAAAGTGCTGAAGGATAAGTCACCGACCATTTTTCTTAATATGTGTCCTGGATTTTTGGAAGGGAATCAAGTACAATTAACTATTTTGATATTAAATTTTCAAAAGGGATACAACAATTTTAAACACGTAGATTAGGGTAGATTTATAAATTCCGCAACTCCCACTCTCTCAAACCCCGGAAAGTACTGTAGTTTTAATATAGGCTTAGAATAATAAATTAGGGCTAGAATACTTAGGGATTGTAGTTAATATACTTTAGTAATAAAATAGTTAAATTAAGAATCCATTTGTTTATTTCAAAACACGTATGCATACATCCTCATAGTACCGCTCGGCTAGGTAACTCACGCTACCAGATTTTCCAAGTCCCAAAGGTCCTTTAAGCCTAAGAAAACCAGCGGTTCTTAACACAAGCATATGTACAGATTCTCCTAATGAGTGATCTGCAGTATTCAATACAAGGCCTACTCCGAGACAAAACAAACGTTTAAGACGATTTCATTAACACATTTATACTAAACATCGCGAATATGATTATGACTATTATTATGACGACTAGATGATATTAGGGGCCCTCCATGGCATCTTTACCTTGTCGTTGTGGAGTGGCTTGCGTGCTTAAATGATCCCGAGAGCCATGCCGGCGGAAGCATTGCTGCCGATAGGGTTACTCATGCCGGACTGGTCGAAAGTGATAAGCCAGACGTAAAAAGGGCCTTGGTCCAAAGAGTGACGATCTTTCACCGTAAAAATACAACCGTCAAGAAATGCGGATATGAGTTCCACTGAAGTAAAATTTTCCGGAGGTCAAATAGTCCCCCCATTCGGTTCTCCGGGCGGGGAGCACTTCAGGCTTGTAGGAAAACCAGAGGGATAATGAGGTTGGAGAATAACTTTAACTATGATTTGAGGGAAGTAGATTATATAGGGAATGATTGGAAAACATTAGCTCAGGATAGGGATGTATGGAGAGCATATATCCGAGCGGCCATAAACCTATGGGTTCGATAGTTCCAGTGAGTGAGTTAGTTAGTGAGTTAGTTAGTTAGTTAGATGATATTAGGGAACTAGTTGACCTTAAAGTTTCCTGAAACTTATCTTACAGGGAAAGAAGAACCTTGGAGGGGGGGAATCACCCAGGAAACATATCCACATCGGTGATCGAACTCGGGCCCGTCGTGAACGAGGAAACGAGGCTATCCCGAGACCATGAGGTGGTCGCAGATTATAATCTACCATATTTATTTTAATTTTGAGATGCTTCAACATCTTCGGTCATATCACTTCTAGGATTTTTTACTTTCATCAGAAACCCTACCTATACGTGGGAAAAATTGAGTGTGGCCCTAGTTGGGTGGCTACAACGTCCCTTTTGGGTGAGTATTTAACTCATGCCCCAAATGGGAGTCAATGACCAATTACATGTCAATGATCTTTGATTTACAACCAATCACAGTCGTGTTTCGTCTGGAATTTATCAACCGAAATTTATCACATTAAAGAAAGCACCTCCTTTTTAACATTCAGAATAGGTCATAGCATTATTTTGCAGTGACTGAATCTCGAAGATATGGGACTACCAGATTGTATATATAGTGCATGAATGTCAGCAGATAGCGCATGCGGGAGATAATATAAAAACATTTGTAGCAATTGATTATATCACAAAAAGAGAAACCACTATTTGCACTTTCTTAAACGAATTATTTTCCAGGAAATGACGTTGCAAAAATATATAATTGACATATTTGCATCATGGGACATCAGAAATTAATTAATATCTATAATGTTGGTTATAAATTTCTCCACTAGGGTGCATTCTTACAACATTGCGATCCTTTGACAATAAATAATATAATATGGTTGCAGTGATGAACAAAAGAAGCAAATGAAGCGTACCAAACGTTTCTCATTTGTTCTCAAACATCGCCGTTTACAATAACCTACTTACTCACTGGCACTATCGAACCCGTAGGTTCATGGCCCCGCGGATATAAGCTCTCCATACATCCCTATCCTGATTACTAATGCTTTCCAATCATTCCCTGCGTAATCTACTTCCCTCAAATCATAGTTAATGTTATTCTCCCACCTCATTCTTGGTCTACCAACTGGGCGTTTTCCCTCTGGTTTTCCTACAAGAAGCTTCCATGCACGTCTTTCATTCCCCATTCGTGCCACATGTCCTGCCCATCGCAGTCTACGGGACTTAACTGTTCTTATTATATCTGGCTTCCTATAAAGACCATGTAGTTCATTGTTATTTAGTCTTCGCCATTCACCTGTCTGTTCATCTCTCTTTGGTCCAAAAAATTTTCAATGTACTTTATTCTCAAATACTTGTAATCTCCTTTCCTCCCTTACAGTAAGAGTCCATGTTTCGCACCCATATAATATAACTGGTAGAATAATAGTTTTATATATTTTCAGTTTAATGTTTTTTGAAAGGAGTTGGGACATCAAGAGTCTCTGCAATGCATAATAGCACGCAATTCCAGAATTGAGCCTATGTTTAATTTCTTTTTGCATCTCGTTCCTATTTGTGATTATTGTTCCTAGGTATTTTAATTCAGCCACTTCCTCAAAATTTCCCTCATTTGCATTAGCTGTCCATTTCCATTATATAATATATTTCTATGTGTGACCATATATTTAGTGTTATTGATATTTACTTCCAGTCCTAATTTCTTAGTGTTACTCAATAGTGTTGTCCTTTAGTATCTCCTCGCTATCGGCCAATAATACTACATCATCAGCATAAACTAACAGATTATTAATACCATTGAGATGTAAGCCTTCCTCATTCTCTAAACATTTTATGGCATGCTCTAGTACAAAATTAAATAGTAGAGGAGATAGTGCATCTCCTTGCTTCAACCAATTCTGGATTTCAAAAGTGTCCGAAAACTGTTTGCCTACACGCACCCTACTCTTTGTGCCATTTAGACACATTCGTATAAGTCTAACTAACTTTTTAGGAATTCCGAACTCCAGCAGGATACTATATAACTTCTCCCTCTTAATTGAATCATATGTTTTTTGAAGTCTACATATAGTTGATGTACAGTACCATTATATTCCCATTTATTTTCTAAAATCTGTCTTATACTAAAAATCTGATCTGTTGTAGACCTGTTTCTTCTAAATGCACATTGATGATCTCCTAGAATGTCATCAATATTGGGAGTAAGTCTGAAGATATATAACAGTTTTTAAAATATCGTTTTATAAGAACAATAATTGTTACAATAATTATTACAATGCCTCAATTTCTTGGGAATTCCCTAAGCATATGAAGGAAATAATATTAAAAGGGTAAGTGAAAGGAAGAACTCTTAATAAATTCCTGACATGGGAGCGGCTGCTTAATGATTAATTAATTGATCCGTAACATTAAGAGGTGAGAAACTGGAGAGGATCCAAATGACTTGGAACACAAACGCCAATCAAGTTGGCAACTAGATGGCCACATCTTGTACTAATGGAAACATACTGTGCACCCCAATAATTTAATGTGCTGATGGTGCAAAATGTCACCCTCTCACATTTAATTAATTTCGTAATATCGTTGCAAATGCCAACAGAAACCTGATTACAATTTAACAAACATTTCCTCGATTGGCTAAAGAGAACAATGATTCAGTGCGCCAGCGCGTAAAGCTGGAGAATTGGGTTTACATCCAGTTTAGGTAGAAACTTTTCCCTTTAGTTGTATTAACAATTGCATGCGAAAAGCATATTACGTTTATAATTAGTTGATATGATATGGAATAGTCCACCGCTGTGGTCTCGAGGTAGCGTGCTGCCTTGTCACGCAGCTGGCCCGGGTTCGATTGCAGGTCGGGTCAGGCTCCTGGGTGAGGTTTTTTCTGGGTTTTTCCTCACCTGTAAGACAAATTTCAGGAAGCTTAAGAGCCAGCGGTCCCCGAAAATTACCCGGTCATCATCATCCTTATCATTATCATCATCATCATCATCATAATAATCATCCTTCACCGGCGTGGAAAGAAACGGGAAGCTACCACGCCTATAAATCCCTAGTAAAGTTGCAAAGCATAGCATGGAAATGGTATGATTGCAGTGAAAGACCTGCCCTTGGGCAGAATTACTATGTATGGATGGATGGACATGGAATCAATCTCGTCACAATGTCTTCTTAGTAGAAGCGACCCTGTTACAAGTGAAAAGAAGTTCACTAATGGAGATACACAACCATTTCGAATAGAGAAAGATTTGTATGCCTCAATGAATTGCCTAAGTAGCACAATGGTTTAGTTCGCTAGTGCATAAAAGTGAAGCTCTTGGGATCAAATATCGGTTTAAGCAGAAATTATTCTCTTTAGGTGAGCGTTTTAATTTCCTACGACACCAAGGTCCTCCTAATATCAGTAGTGAGTTCACTTTACCTTCACCATTCGTGATTAATGATCTGCCCATATTAATATAATTATCCATCCATAGTAATTCTGCCCGAGGGCAGGTCTTTCACTGCAATCATAGCATTTTCATGCTAGGGAATTATAGGTGTGGTAGCTTCCCGTTGCTTTCCACACCGGTGAAGGATGATGATGATGATGATAATGACAAGGATGATGATAACGATGAAAATGACAAGGATGATGATGGTGATGATGATAATGACAAGGATGATGATGATGACCGTATGATTTTTCGGGTCCGTTGGGCCCTAAGCTTCCTGACATTTGTCTTACAGGTAAGGAAAAGCCCCGAAGAAAACCTCTCCCAGGAGCCTGTTCCGCTCGCGAATCGAACCCGGGCCCGCTGCGTGACAAGGCAGCACGCTACCTCGAGACCACAGCGGTGGGCCCGCTGCGTGACAAGGCAGCACGCTACCTCGAGACCACGGCGGTGGATAATATCATTATAATACTAGTAAAACTATAGAGTTTCTCATTGTGATGCTTCCTCCAATCTCCATTAATTCATTCGCCCCAAAATATGAGGTAGATTCGCCGGCAGTTAAATGGCCTTCAAGTCGGAAGATGAGGTACACTCGCTTAACTCTGCTATTATATATTTTGCAATATTTGCTACATCCCTTTGCAGGGCAATCTTTTGTTAACATTCATGAATAGTAGAGGAATGTGTTTTGGCCTTAACCCGTATTGTGATCTCAAGTACCGTTATATTTTGTTTGGTTTGATCATCTGAAAATAGACAAGATAAGTTACGGTAATTTAAATCCGGTTTCTGGGGAAATGCATCGAGCATTTAAACCTGAAGTGAATGGATTAACATAATTTCTTAAGACCGAATGTTAGACGTAATATTCAATTTTTAAATATGTTTATCTTTTTTTCCTTGTAGTTCAACGCTCTGGGCTCGATGTACTGTCGCTGCCTCGTACTGACTGAGGTTCTTCTCTGGTGTTCTCAGTCATCAAAAAATATTTTATGATTGGAATTTCATTGCCAAGGCTCATTTTGTTTTATTCACTTTTTTTTCATTCTCCTTCCTCTCCATTGCAGTTTTAACATCTGGCCTCATAAGTACTTTTACATGTCCCACCCCTCCAGGACCTTACAGTAACACGACCTGTCGAAAGTGGTATACTATACTTTAGATCATACAAATACATTCTTTGCCACACAAGGACATGTTGTAAAGAACTCCTTATGTTCACTTGGAATATATTATATTATCTTGAATTAAGTCCCGCGCCGTAGCCGAGCGGTTAAGGTAGGAAGCTTTGGCGCAGACCTACGGGACTTGCGCTGGTTCGAGTCTCCATGGGGGAAGAAATTTTATCATGGTATTTCGGCCAGTATGGGACCGGTGCCCACCCAGCATCGTGAGGCAATTGGGTAGCTACAATAAGTAGCGGCTCCAGGTTGAGGAACCAGCTATAATGGCTGGGGGACTCGACATGCTAACCACATGTCACCTCTACACTGGCTGTTGATCATCTACCTCTGTGATTGACACATGTGGATATGAAGGGCCAGCAGCCGGCTGGTAAAAGGGCAACCGCTGAAAGGTGGAAATACCCTCAATCGGAATCGGATCTTGAATTAAAACCAAGCTCAAAGAATCTTTTCCTTTTGCATGCCATTAAAAACTTTACATTTAGTTTCAACAGAGCTAAAATAAAATAATATATTTTTTATCGTTCGATGTAAATTATGTTAAGCTATCTTATTTTGAAGTGACCAAACAGTGGAATAGTTTCCTGTTTTATCTTACGAATTCAATTGATACCGAGGTTTGGATCTGGAACATTCCAAATACAAGTTTCAAAGCTACCGCCTAAGCCAATTCCCTCGCTCCAACTTCTCTTGTTACTGCTTTATATCAGACATGTGAGTGTCTACTGTTCTATTAAGGTGTGACGTTACAATTAAGAGACAAAAGAGGAGTAATTAATGTATAATTACATAGATCAAAGTAAGAGAGAGATAAGAGTTTGCGCAGACCGGGTATCTAGGAAGCATGCAGGCTTTAACTGTGTATCGATTGTTCAGACACGAGAAATATATGAATTTATCATATTACACCCTCGAGTATTCACCCTTCGATCAAATAAAATTTACATTTTTTCGACATCTATTACAAATTAATTTCCACTGTTATTAAGATTTGTTTTTTCATTAAAAAGTAGTTTCTAATGGGTAAAAACACTCCTTCAGATTCCAAGATTGTTCGGAGAAACAATACAAAATGTGTAGTTTCTTGATTATAAATTGGAAATGTGATGATGAGAAAACTTCTAAATGCTTTTGAAATAGGAGGATTAAGAGTAAACATGGAAAAAACTGAATATCTTGTAGTAGGAGGAAGTGGACGAGATATATCCCTATCACAAGGAATTATTAGAGCTGTTAAAAAATTTAAATATTTGGGATCACTTATTGATGAATCAGGGAGTTGTAAAGCTGAAGTAGATAGCGGGTTAGTACAAGCACGAGGAGCCATAAAAATGTTGAATGGAGTACTGTGGAGTAAGACCATGCCAACCACACGAAGAAGAGGATTTTGAAGTCTGTTGTGGAAAGCATAATGACTTATGGTGCTGAGGGATGGACTTTGGTAGAGGGACAAAAAACTAAGATCTTGGCAGTGGAGATGGATGAAATAAGACGCAGTGCCAGGGTGTCCAGGTTGGAAAGAAGAAAAAATGAAGAAGTGAGGCAGATGATGGATATGGAGGAGACAGTGGTGGAAAGGATCGAAAGACGAGCTCTTCAGTGGTATGGCCATGTCAGGAGAATGGAGGATGATAGGTGGCCCAAAACTCTTTTGGAATGGTCACCTTCTGGTAGAAGGAAACGGGGCAGGCCAAGAACAACTTGGAGAGGAGAGATCCATAGATTGATGAACGACCGAGGTCTGGAGGAGGATGAATGGCGTGATCGGCAAGAATGGCGAATGGGAATACAGGGTAACCGCTGAAAAGTGGAGAGACCCTCAAAAGTAAAAAGTAAGATTATATTGAAGATAAATAATAATAATAATAATAATAATAATAATAATAATAATAATAATAATAATAATAACAGGAATATTAAGATAAATGAAAATAACTTGTGGAAAGTATTAATAATTAATATAATTTGGATTTATTTTAAAATCACGAGGAAGTTACATTGTGAGATTTGATTTAATTAAGAGTTTGTATTTTTTTAACATTCTTACCCCATATGCTTGTTTCGTCGGAAATATGTTTCAGGCAGTTGCCCCATCTTCAGCGTTTCACAAACTGATTTTTGTCTTTTCTTCAAGTTGTCGGCCTTGGATCTGTGTTCCAAAGAACTTGGTAATGAGGCTGCTTTCTCCGGGAATTTCAAAGTTCATAATTTTCTCCTTGTTCTTTTGTGTATAGATTTTTTCCCATATCGTGAATTTATTGGTATTTTCTGTTTTAATAATGTTGTATTTAGATCTATTTTCCCGTGTGGAATTGCCAGTCTCCCATCGGGCGCCTCCCCAAGTGGCGGATAGCGGAATGCTCACCAGATATGGCGGGTACCGGGGAAATAAAATACCCAGGGCGGACCAAAACTGGCACTGCTGCCTTGCAGTAAGATACTGGACTATCAAAGGCTAAAGGAAGAAAACCTTGAACCAAAATTACCCGTCCCCAGGTTGGGGGTGGATGCATCGGGCCAGCTCCTCGTTCATCATAAAAGAAAAAAATGCTAAAAAACCGAACATCATGCCTCGGAAAATATATCAAACCATAATTCAGAGCATTTTAACATATGGTGCTGAAGGCTGGCAAATTCCTACCAGGGAAATGAAACGAATCTTAAGTACAGAAATGGATGTTTTAAGAAGATCAGCTGGAAAATCTAGAATTGATAAAATACGAAATAAAGAAATTAGGGAAATTATGGGTGTACAAGAGGAGCCGGACGTCATAGACATTATAGAAAAGAAAAGATTACAGTGGTATGGCCATGTCAAAAGAATGCCAGAGCAAAGATTGCCTAAAACTGTTATGAAATTGGTCCCAATAGAAAGGAGGAAGAGCGAAGAAAACAAGGATTCAAGGGATTCAAGCAGCTATGAATATCAGAGGATTGGAGGAAGATCAATGGATGGACAGAGAGGAATTGCGTTTGGTTTCCGAAAGACGGCGGCAGCTGCCATGATACCGGATGATGATGATGATGATGATGATGATATCTATTTTGTGTTTTTTGTGTCCAAACGTGAGCTACTACTGCAGATTTTTATACTTCTCCTTTTTTTACATTTCTTATGTGTTCTTTAGTTCTAACGTGAAAACAAAGAAAAATTTTAACTAAATCAATTTGGTCAGGAAACTCTAGCTAGGGAACACTCATGTGGAATTATATGTATATGGTCCATCGCTCAAGGTAGCGTGTTGCCTTGTCATGCAGCGGGCCCAGGTTCGTTCCCGGTCGGGACAGACTCCTGGGTGAGGTATTTTTCGTGTTTTTTCCTCACCTGTAAGACAAATGTCAGGAAGCTTAGAGCCCAACGGTCCCTGAAAATCATCCGACCATCACCATCATTATTATCATCATCCTTCACCGGTGTGGAAAGCAACGGGAAGCTACCACACCTACAATGCCCTAGTAAAGCTGCAAAGGTTAGCATGAAAATCCTATGATTGCAATGAAAGGCCTGCCGTCGGGCAGAATTACTATGGATGGAGATATATATATGCATACAAAATAAGAGTCACCTTACAAAATGTTGGTTGGCCATATAACCCAGACGCCAATGAACTTATAAATTATGTCAATTTCCATGTTACGTGACAGTCTGAAGTATACAGAAAGCATAATACGGTAGGCCTACATCTTTATACAGTTTTTTAATTATCTTCAAAATTTACTAAAATGGATGTACCTGTTTTTCTCAATTTTAAATTTAGAATTGTGGAAAACAACAAATCAAAAAGAAATTACAATAAAAATAAAAAGGGAAAGTGGAATTGAAAAGGACGCACACTAAGAAAAGCATATAAAGCAATGGAAAGAATGACTTTGGATTGAAATCCGCCAGGTCAGCAGATGGAGACGAAGACCAAGAAACACATGAAAGAGAACAGGTATCGAAGAAATTGTTAAATCAAGAAAAACATGGAATTAAATACTGAATCAATACTTCTAAAATTAATTTTAAAACACCGTTGACGTTATGTAATAATATGTTAAAAATATAGAATCAGTTCCTGATAAATCAGTCGCTCTGAACTAAAATAAAGTTTTATTTGAAAAACTTCGTCAAGTAGTTAGAATATGAAGGCCTTTCAAAACCATGTTTCATCTTCTGAATTTCAACTGGTACTATAGTTGAGAAAGACTGATTTTTCAGGTACTCATTTCATATTTTTAAAATTTAAGGCAATCTATTTATCTATATTAATTATTGGAAAGGTCATATAAAAATAATGGAAGATAACCTACTTGCAAAAAAGAGTTAAAGAAGATAGACCAATGGACGGGAGAAGAACAAAAGATGGATAGACAGTGGATGCACATCCAATACATCTTCCTCCGAGGAGTGATTTTGGAAAAAAACAGGATGAAAATCCTACAAATTATGAATAAGAATAAGAACAAGATTTTTATATCAATAGCTGTGCATTCGACAAGGATTTCAAATATGCCATTAATCCTTAAATTGGCAATACATAGATTTCTTCTGTCAGTTATTTAAATATGGCGGACTGTAGTGAAAACGGAATCTTGTATCTGTTATTATTAGGTATATTGCACAATTAGACACACATTTAAGTGATTTATTTTTGTTCGTTTTCTTCTGATTTGTTAAAAAATAGATTAATTAAACCAACTGATGTATCCTATAGGATACATTACGAATTTAAGGGTTAAACAGAGAAGTTGGTAAGAAATAAAATCCGATGGAAATACTTTGTGAATCCCCTATGCTCCTCATAAGAAGATACAGAAAATTAACTGATTTTAAAATATACTTGACTATTTAACACACAAATGAATAAGCGCGCCTCTTCCTCTTTGTAATGAGAGGTATCTCCGCAAATTAACTTTTTTGAGAAGGATATCGATTGAACAATGTAGGACGATATGGCACAGCAAGAAATGCCAAAAGAAAGCTACTTCAAAAATTACAAAAAAAAAGTTAGTTCTGTTGCTCTAAAAAATTATTAATTGTTGTATAATTAATCTGCATTATTGTTAATGGTTATATATCTCTTTCAACCATCTGTTACTGATTTTTCCCAAGCCCTTAGAGTATTACAGTAAATATATGCTAATTACAACTATCCAGCCGCTTACAAATCGCCCAGAAGTAAGATCGGAATACAGAATCTGAAATTTGGTAAATATTAAACATTTTAATTACCTTTAGCTTCTGATGTATTATTCGCTAAATATTCATAAGTAATGCCACGAGTGATTTCCAAATTATCGATAAATTCACGACTCGCGAAGTGAGGAGTGAATTTATCCAGAGAATTTGGAAATCAAGAGTGGCATTTGTTAGGACTATTTAACGAATAAAATTAAGCTGTTTACTCACAAATCATTATTTATAAATATAGTTATTTTTAAATATTTATATATTTAATGTAAACGGCGATGTTTGAAAACAAATGAGAAACGATTGGTATGCTTCATTTGCTTCTTTTGTTCATCACTGCAACCAGATCATATAATTTATTGCCAAAGGAAAGCAATATTGTAAGAATGCACTCTGGTGGAGAAAAAATGAAACAAATCAAACTGTATATTAATTCATTTCTGATGATCTATGAAATAAATATGACAATTATATTTTCTGGAATATTACCTGGGAAAAAAATACATTTAAGAAAGTGCACACAGTGGTTTCTTTTTTTGGTGGTATAATCAATTGCTATAAATGTTTTTATATTAACTCCCGCATGCGCTATTTGTTGACTTTCATGTGCTATATATACAATCTGGTAGCAGTATTTCTTAGAGAGTCAGTCACTGCAAAATAATGGTCAGACCTGTTCAGAATATTAAAAAGGAGGTACTTTCTTTATTATGATAAACTTTAGTGGGTAAATTCTAGGAGAAACACGACTGTGATTGGTTGTAAATAAAAAAATCATTGAAACGTGATTGGTCATTGACTCCCATTTGGGGCATGAGTTAAATAGTCACTCTAAATCCAACGCGAGGTTCAGTTTTTCAACTTCGTTGCTCGTGATTTTTTTTTCAGAAAAACACGTCTTGTTAGATTACTGTTGATAATCGAACCCGAGACTCCTGCGAGTTGTTCAGCGGTACTAATCCTTGCATCACATAGAGTCATAAAATAGTAGTGAGAGATAGCTGAGATTTCAAGCAACATTTGACCCGAGTTTTATTAGAGTCGTAACGTACCAGAGTGTAAAGGTGACATTCCAGATTTAGAAGAGCAGTGTGCAACACGAAAATCTGCCTGGTGCCGCTCCAGTCTTTAAATGGACGTTACCAGAATCTCTTTACCCTCATGACCTTTATTATTATCGAACACATAGTTGCCGCGAGTGCCATTATTATGCTATCTATAATTCACGATCTACCAATTTACATCTACCGTATACATTAAAAGAGCACTTCCACGAACATTATTAAAAGAGTGTAATACGGGAAACATGGACTTATACTTTAAGAGATAAAAAACGTTACGAGTATTTGAGAATAAAGTTCTGAGGATTGTTTAGACCGAAGACAGACAAATAGACTTGTCTCTAAACTATGATTTACCGGTATAAGCAATCAAAAGATAAAAATTATTTTTATGTAATTCTATTAATATAATAGGTAGTTGTCATATCCAAAATCGTGTGAAGTCATACATTTATACCCGGGGTTGTAATGGTCCGGTCTTCCAAGAATAAATATCGATTCTCTAACAAGTAACCAAGCACCTTTGATTTACGTATATTACGAAAATGAAAGTAACTAATTTGAATATGACAACAGACAGATTGGCATGGAGGAGGATTGTTGAGAAGGCCAAAACTTTCACTTTTGAAGTTGTCGCGCCTTAGGATGATGATGTTTGTTATTCAAAGTTGGCTGATGACTATAAACATGTAATATATATATAGCGAATATGGACTTACTTTAAGGGAGGAAAGAAGATTACGAGTATTTGAGAATAAAGTTATTAGGAAAAATTTTGGGTCAAGAAAAGATGGACAGGTGAATGGAGAAAACTACATATAGTGAGCTACATTTTATGTATAGGAAGCTATATATAATAAGAATAGTTAAGTCTCGTAGACTGCGATGGGCAGGACATGTGGCACGTATGGGGGTGAAAGATGTGAATGGAAAATTCTTGTAGGAAAACCAGCGGGAAAACGCCCGGTTGGTAGACCAAGAATGAGGTGGGAGAATAACATGATCCATGATTTGAGAGAAGTAAATTAATTATACAGGGTATGATTGGAAAGCATTGTCTCAGGATAGGGATGTATGGAGAGCTTAAGTCGGTACCGGTCATGAACCTACGGGTTTAAGTTATATATATATATATATATGTGTGTGTGTGTGTGTGTGTGTGTGTGTGTGTGTGTGTGTGTGTGTGTGTGTGTGTGTTGTGTGTGTGTGTGTGTGTGTGTGACATGAAAAGAAAAATAAACGCCTCAACGGCGATTTCAACCCGGAACTTTGAATTGATACTTCAGTGCGCTACCACTTACGCTATTTAGGCATTCTCGCACAAACATTTATTTTTACTTTATAGATTTTCTCTATCGTGAGAGGTAGCGGGAACTTTGACTCACTGCCCTCTAGTGGCCACTATAACAAGTAAGCAAATTAAAGAGAATATTATTATTTTATAGCAGTGCCACTTCTTTATTTCGATGTTATAATTAAATTTTGACATTGAGCAATGCAAGTCTAATATGACATATACATACTATAGAGTTCTGCCCTACGGCAGGTCTTTCACTGCAATCATAGCATTTTCAAACTATGCTTTGCAGCTTTACTAGGGAATTATAGGTGTTGTGGCGTTCCGTAGTTTGCACACCGTGATGATGATGATGATGATGATGATGGCCAGATGATGACCTTTTGCTATATGATATTTGTCTTACAGGAAGCTTGTCCCGACCGTGAATCGAACCCGGGCTCGCTGCGTAACAAGGTAGCATGCTACCTCGAGATCACAGCTGTGGAATATATATTGATTTTCGTGGATATAAGTATGGTAAAAAATATGAAGATCTAGAAGAAGATTTCCGGGCCGTTAGCCGTGGTCTTGAGGCTTGAAGTTCCCCGACGATTCTTCAAGATCTTCATATTAACTCCGGCCGTGAAAAGGCTAAGTCAATGTGGTAAAAAATTATTTTTGGGTTTTCAATGTCAAACATTCAAGATTGGCTGCTCGACGTTTTGACATGATCCCACTGCCCTTGACCTGTGGCCAGCGGCCAACCTTGAGTCTTTGACCCCAAGAAAGCTTTCTTTATCATTAAATATATATATATATATATATATATATATATATATCGGCCGCGGTGGACTAGTGGTTATGCTCCTTGCCACTGGTCCCAAGGGTCGCGGGTTCAAACCCGGCCGGGGTCGATGGATTTTTTAGGATGGAAAAATCCAAGGAGCAAGTCCCGCGCCGTAGCCGAGCGGTTAAGGTAGGAAGCCTTGGCGCAGAGCTACGGGACTTGCGCTGGTTCGAGTCTCCATGGGGGAAGAAATTTTCTCATGGTATTTCGGCCAGTATGGGACCGGTGCCCACCCAGCATCGTGAGGCAATTGGGTAGCTACAATAAGTAGCGGCTCCAGGTTGAGGAAACCAGCTATAACGGCTGGGGGACTCGACATGCTAACCACATGTCACCCCTACACTGGCTGCTGATCATCTACCTCTGTGATTCACACAAGTGGATGTGAGGCCAGCAGCCGGCTGGTAGGCTAAGGGCCTTGTAGGCCTGTCGCGCCAGGAGTTTTAAGTCCTCCGGGAGGGACTTTAAGCCGTGGGTCCTGAGTCTGAAGATTTTCAGGCTCGTAAAAAATCCTTAAGCCTGAATGAAAAGGCCTCTAAGCAAAATTTACCTAATTTTCCCGTCCTAGTACTACCTTGGTTTCCTAGATGTCAGTATAAGGCGGAACGCTGACCACGTACCGCTCAAAATGACTCTATACGAAAACAAGTGTAACTAAATAAGTATGATTCAAATTCTTCCCTGTAGGGGTAAAAGCGCCCCAATCTCTGTAAAGGGAAAACATAGGCTTACAAATATATATATATATATATGAAACATGATAAGAAAAATAAATGCCTGGACGGAATTTGAAACACGATAAGAAAAATAAATGCCTGGACGGAATTTGAACCCGGAACTCTGGGTTGGTACCCCAGCGTGCTATCCATTTACACCACCGGGCAAATCCAATGCAAACATTTAGATTTCTTATATATATCCAACGCTGTGGTCACGAGGTAGTGTGCTGCCTTGTCACGCAACGGGCCCGGGTTCGATCCCCGGTCGGGGCAGTTTTTCTTGGTGAGGTTTTTATCGGGGTTTTTCCTCACCTGTAAGACAAATGTCAGGAAAACTTTAAGGCCCAAACGGTCCCCGAAATCATATGGCCATCATCATCATTCTTATTCTTATCATTATCATCATCATCATGATCCTTCATCGGTGTGGAAAGCAACGGGAAGCTACCACACCTACAAATCCCTAGTAAAGCTGTATATATATATATATATATATATATATATATATATGGTATGATAAGAAAAATAAATGCCTGGACGGGATTCGAACCCGGATCTCTGAGTCTGTACCTCAGCGTGATATCCATTACACTACCAGGCGAATCCAATTCAAACACTTATTTTTCTTATATATGTATTATACTCTCCATTATTACTAGATGTCGCGAGAACACTGTCTTCTCTGCCATCTAGTAGCTGACTATATCAAGTAAGCAAATTAAAGAGAATATTTATTTAACTTTATAGCAGTGACGCTTTATCGATGTTATAATTAAATCTTTAACATTGAGTAATGCAAGCTTAATATGGTATGATAAGAAAAATAAATGCCTGGACGGGATTCGAACCCGGATCTCTGAGTCTGTACCTCAGCGTGATATCCATTACACTACCAGGCGAATCCAATTCAAACACTTATTTTTCTTATATATGTATTATACTCTCCATTATTATAGATGTCGCGAGAACACTGTCTTCACTGCATAAATACACACTCCATTATTACTAGATGCAGCGATATACATAGGCCCTATATATTATTTTCGATGTCTACTAGATACGATCGAAGAAGAACTGTAATCCGTTTTCAAAAATATTTTCATGGTAACAACCTGAATAGTTTTAATTCTTGGAAATTCGGTAATATATAGCGATAGTCGACAGTGATCAGTTCAATCTGTTACGGAGTGTAAATTGGATTAGTCACTTTCAATTCCAAGAGTACCAACAAAATAATAATGTAACTACTAAAGGGGAAGAGGAAGAATGATATATTTACCATAAAGGTATAAAACACGTGAATCTAAAATATTTTATGCCCGATTTATTAACAAGAAAAATAAAAGTTGTTTTATTGCATTTTATGTAAGAGTTTTCACGCTTCGAACAACATAAAATATAATGTATCTTCAGAAGAGTGGCTCCTGTTTCACAGCCATCCGTGGAAAATGACGAGACTTTTCTGGAAATATTCCAACTTTCTCTAAGAGTCTACCAAAATGTCAGAAATATTCAACAGATGGAAGTTCTCTGTTTTATCGACGTGACGTAGTCAACCTGCTTCTCCCTTCTCTTTATGCAAGTTTGAATTTTCACACAATACCCGTGAGATGTACGAACGTGACTCTTCCATTAGCCATTGGGTGTGCATTAACAACTGGCTTGGGATTTTTATCTGTGTATACATTCTTTTTGCACGATAGTGCGTTCAGTCATAACATGCCAACTAACTTACTGACACTATCGAACCCGTAAATTCATGGCTGGCCGGGCATAATCTCTCCTTACATCCCTATCCTTAGCTAATGTCTTCCAATGATTCCCTGTATAATCTACATCCTTCAAATCATTCTTGGTCTACCAACTGGGCGTTTCCCCACTGGTTTTCCTATAAGAAGCTTCCATGCACGTCTTTCATTCCCCATTCGGGTCACATGTCCTGCCCATCGCAGTATACGAGACTTAACTGTTCTCATTATATCTGGCTTCCTATAAAGACCATATAATTCACTGTTATGCAAGTCTTCTCCATTCACCTGTCTATTCATCTCTCTTTGGTCCAAAAATTGTCGGAAGAACTTTATTCTCAAATACTCGTAATCTACTTTCCTATCTTAAAGTAAGAGTCCATGTTTCGCATCCATATAACTGGTAGAATAACGGTTTTATATATTTTCAGTTTAATATGTTTTGAAAGGAGTTGGGACGATAAGAGTCGCTGTAATGCATAGTAGCACACATTTCCAGAATTGAGCCTATGTTTAATTTCTTTGTGCATCTCATTCCTATTTGTGATTATTGTTCCTAGGTATTTGAATTCAGTCAATTTTTCAAAACTTCCATCATTTGTCATTAGTTGTCCATTTCCATTATATATTATACTTCTATTTGTGAACATATATTTAGTATTGCGTGCGTTCTGTCATACTTACAGGAATGGCGGCCATGATTGAAAAGTTCGATTTCCTAAAATCGTGGTTGCCAGCCTATAAATAACTAAATAACTATACGGCCTACTGTAACATTACAAATAACCTACCTAGGGCGGGATGTAAAACCACTGCCTTTTATGTATACTACGTACAATGGATATATAGAAATATATCCAAAATGTAGTGTTAATATACATTATACGAAACATATCACTGCATTTTAAATGAACTGAACTTTATTTGGAACAATATTGAAAGTTGACTTAAAAAAATACAGCAGGTCAACTCCAGTTACTTTCTGAATGAAATGTATGGTTTTTCATATCCTTATTTAGATTTCTGGGGCACGCCGTAGTGTACTGCTTAAGGCACTGCGCTACAAGACGGAAGGTCGAGGGTTCGAGTACTGGTAGGGTTAGGATTTTTAAACTGACCCAAACCTTCTAGAGGCACTATGGCCCTGGGGTCTACTCAGCCTCTAACAGAAATGAGTATCAGACACCTGTTCTGGGGTAAAGGCGGCCCTCACGCAGGGCTGACAACCCGGCTGACATCAAGTGCCGATTGTCCAGAAAAAAGTGGGAGCCTTAACCACCTATTACCACAAGGGCCTCCTTAGGCCTTTATTTAAATTTCTCTGGCACTAAAGAAGTACGCCCAACTTCCCAAGCTTCTTCCATTTCGTCATTTTGATTATCATTATTCATACATGCCGCCATTTTATACTTGATTGGTGTCACGGCCTGCTGTAGTCTCAACTAAATTATTTTCGGCATTTAGCGTATATACACTGCGCCAGACTGCTAACGTCATTAAGTTGTTTATAATGTACGCAACTATTTCCAACAAAGATGTTATTGTTTTACTATTATTTATTATTTTGAAAACACTATCGTACGACCCATGTTTGAGCAGTGTTTTACAGAATCTCGATTTTCCTCGCTTCTATAAACGCCACTTCCCAACCTCCGTTTGTAATATACTATTGTAAGACTAATTTAAGCTTTCTGAAAGAAATCAATCAATTATATATTTTCTAAGAATGAGGATAATTTTCTTCTTCTTATTCTTCTTCTACGTCATGAAGTTAGGCCGTAGACCTGTTTCCCACATCAAAAGACTGTATCCCTCCTTATAGTTATCGGCGCCAAACATTTCTTCTTTTGGGTTGGTCTGGCAGCAAAATTTATGGGTGTCTATTGGGTGTCAATCTTTCTATATGTTGGGGCCAGTTAGATCTTCAATTTTGAAATTTATCTAAAACTCTGCTGATGTTTAATTTAGTTCTTATTTCTTCATTATATTTCTTATCAAACAATGTATAGCCCGCTACTGAACGTAAGAATTTCATTTTAGTTACTTTTTATCTTTTTCTTTTATCTGATTTATTATGTGTCTAATTTTCTATCATTCTTTCCCCCCCTTTTTTGTAGAATTTAGCCCTTTTCTTCCCAATCTATTTCCCTTTTCTTCCTTTTTTTGTTATTTTTTCTCTTGTTATCTTTTAAATATTTTTACTCAGCGAATTTTGTAATTTAATTTACTCTACAATGTTCAATATAAATTTTATTAAAATACTATTTATCTATATCAAATTAACTTCCCACCAGTCTGTCTGTAAACCTGTCTGCTTCCAGTAACATGGGAACAATAAAATTTAATATTGGTTTGGTGTTTACTTGATGAAAATCCATGATGTTTATTTATTAAATAAAACTAACAAAGTTTGATATGATTTTCATAAATATTTATTTTAATCAACATTCATAACAGCTGCTTCGATACAGTGTATCTTCTTCAGACGAATGTATTGGATTGGATAACCATCACTACCTGCTGTCCGCGCTGCGTACGCCTTACTTCACTCGGTTCTTACTCGTGTAGGGAGTTCATCTGCTCCGTACAATGGATTGTCATTACTGAAATCCGGTAATTCTGGCTTCGATTTCTCTGCCTTGCAGTTAAAAACTGCATTTATTTATTTTTTTTGGAAACTGCTTAGGTACATAACAACGTTTATCTGGGAGAAATTCAAGGTAGTTTTTCGGCATGCAATAGTAAACAGTTCATTTTTAGTGCACCGTAGTGGTCTCAGGATAAAGTTGTTCCTTCACGAGCAGAGATCCGGGTTCGATTCTTGGTCTGGATAAAATTTCCAGGATTAAAGCTTTTTTTTGGGATTTTTTTTTCTCTCGTCAATAAACCTAAGGAAGATTTCTGGAAACGTTAAGGCTCAAACGGTCCTGAACATCATCTGACCATTATCATAATTTATATCATATTTCCTCTCCTTAGGAATAATGCGTATTAAACGTTTGTACCGGAGCTCTGGAATTGAGCAGAAAACTCATCTGGAGTAGATCTCCATGTCTATGCGTGGTCACAACAGTATACAATCCATGAGTTTTAAATTGCCTCCCAACAAATCTTTTTAAAAATGAAGATCCTTTTAACAAACCTAATAAATTTAATTATATATGTGGCACAATTAAGATAATATTTATAAATACAAGAATGGAAACAAAACTAAAATTTTATAAAATAGTGGCAGTCCCCTTACTATTGTATGGTAGTAAATTTTTGCTTTTAACTAAATGAGAAGATATCATAGAAGCAGCTGAAATGAGATTTCTGAGAAATGCAGCTGGCTGCAAACTTCTAGATAAAAGAAGAAGTGAAGATATTACAAATGAGCTAAATATGTTTAAACTTTTAGATAAAATAAAATAATCTAGAAAATAACCCGAAAGAACATGTCCAAAGAATGAAAGATAAACGCGTACCAAAAATTATACTTGATTACAAACCAAAAGGAACAAGAATGTGGTAGACCAAAAAAAAAAAAGATGGATTCATCTTTTTGAAATGAGAATCTATTAGACCGGAACATGCCACATGGGCTTAATCTGTGATTGTATATTATGACAACTCATTTCCCTGTGAGGAGCACATAAAATACCTATAGAGAGGAAGGATAAACCAATATAACGAGGGAGAGAAAGAGAAAGAGAGAGAGAGAGAGAGAGAGAAAGAGAGAGAGAGAGATAATAAGGAAATACTTCTTATAAAAAGGAATAACGCCTGTTGAAGTCACGTGATTTCTCTTACGTCACTGATGATGTGCATGAATTCATAAGGCATTCGGCCAAATGGTGAATTATAACTGAATTTATATGCGAAATTGCATTTTTTGAAGACTTAAATAGATTTAGTGGTTCTTCGCCAATAAAGTTTCTAAAAGTGTACAAAGTTCTGTTAAAACTTACAAAAATTAAGTAACTTATTATTTCTGGCAACTTCTATTCAATACGCAGCAGTTATAGACTCAGGTAGGAAGGCTATATACAAAGAATGCATTATATAGTAGAGAGTTATCAGAAGGAAAAGGGAGTGTAGGAAGACCTATATGTAAATAGATCATGGAGATCTAAAAGTTACAGATACTGTGTTATAAGCAATGCTTTTTTTTTAAACAAAATTTATTTGTATTTTTTTTTTGTGACAAGAAACTAAAATTCTGTTCAAAGTAAAGACAGTCAGATTCTGTGGTCTTAGCCAACTTTCAGCGAGATTTATTATCCCGCGATGGTAACAATATCTGATTTTGATGCGAATAAATAACACTGGTCAACATGATTTTTGTCTCATGAGTACCAATAGTTGTACTTAACGCAGTTTTTATCGTGTTTTCAAATATGTATTCGGAATTTCTCCATCGCCCACATTTTTTTAATTTCAATTTCAATTAATGGATTTAAATAATTATTTTTTTAATAAACGTTTTTTCGTCAATTTTTCCATTGTAAAATAAAACCAAATGAGCTAACTCAGGAGATTTCAGCTATGGAAAAGAGATATCAAGGCAAATGGAATCCTAGTATGCTGGCCGATTATTGTTGGACCATCAAGAGGAATGCTCCACAGGTGAAATATAGCAGAAAATCGTCATTTCGTACTTTCTAGGTGAGTCCGAATGTTCGAATATTGTGTAGTTACGAATTTAGAAAATATTAAAATGTTTGAAATTATAAATGTCTGTCTCTCGAAAACCTTGCGTGATGGAGAAAACCCGATATATTTGAATTCAGGAGAAAACATACTATCAGAATCACATATTTTTCTTTCTGAGACAAAAAAAATTTATTTTTTTGTTGCTCAGTTTTATTTAGACCAATTTCAATACCGGTACCTTCAATTTTTTCAAAATTCCACGCCAGAAATGAGATATGGATCGAAACAGATGGTAATCTGAAGGCCAAAGTCAGAGCTATATGTTAACGTATCAAGGCAGAGGTCCTGGGTTTAAATCCCAGTTCAAGCGTTTATTTTTCTTTTCATGTCATATATATATATATATATATATATATATATATATATATGTCCACCGCTATGGTCTCAAGGTAGCGTGCTGCTTTGTCGTGCAGCGGGGCCCGGGTTCGATTCCCGGTCGGGACTGGCTCCTGGTTGAGATTTTTTCGGGTTTTTCCTCGCCTGTAAGACAAATATCAGGAAGCTTAGGGCCAACGGTCCCCGAAAATCATCCGGCCTTCATCATCATCATTCTCATTATCTTCATCATCATTCACCGGTGTGGAAAACAACGGGAAGCTACCACACCTATAATTTCCTAGTAAAGCTGCAAAGCATAGCATGAAAATGCTATGATTGCAGTGAAAGACCTGCCATCAGGCAGAATTACTATGGACGGATATATATATATATATAGGATATGGTATGATAAGAAAAATAAATGCCTGGACGGAATTCGAACCCGGATCTCTGAGTCTGTACCTCAGTGTGATATCCATAACACCACCAGGCGAATTCAATTCAAACATTTATTTTTCTTATATATGTATTATATATATATATATATATATATATATTATTATTATCACTATATTAGTATTAGACCTATTGTTATAAATATTAATATTATAACGCCTTATGTCCGCGCGGCCATGAACCTCCGGTTTCGATACTACCAGAAAGTTATTATTATTATTATTACTATTATTATTATTATTATTATTATTATTATTATTATTACTATTATTATTATTATTTTATTAAATAGTATTATTAGTATTACGAATATTGTTCTTAGGGAAAATTTTGGAACAAATAGAACAGAGAGAAGAATGGAGAGGACATCATAACAGCGAACTACGTTATTTTTACGGGAAACCAGATGTAATAAAGCAGTCAAGTCTCGCAGACTTGATACGGGTAGGGCATGTAGCACGAATGGGAAATGAAAGAGAGGAATAGAAAATTATTGTATGGAAGTATTGATATGTGTATTAAATACATTGATTGTACATTTGTACACGTAATCTGGAACTGTGTTAATAGCATTTCTTCATTCGTGCCTCAACTCTTTTGTCAAGTGTCAGGTCACAAAATATATGTGGATTCTAATGGCTATAAATATTACTGCTTAATTATTATACTATGTTTGCTTTTCCCTTTTACTTTCGCATGACCAGAGAAAAAGTGCAAGTTCCATTGTCTTACTTTTTTTTTTTACTTTTGAGGGCCTCTCCACTTTTCAGCGGTTACCCTGTATTCCCATTCGCCATTCTTGCCGATCACGCCATTCATCCTCCTCCAGACCTCGGTCGTTCATCAATCTATGGATCTCTCCTCTCCAAGTTGTTCTTGGTCTGCCCCGTTTCCTTCTACCAGAAGGTGACCATTCCAAAAGAGTTTTGGGCCACCTATCATCCTCCATTCTCCTGACATGGCCATACCACTGAAGAGCTCGTCTTTCGATCCTTTCCACCACTGTCTCCTCCATATCCATCATCTGCCTCCCTTCTTCATTCCTTCTTCTTTCCAACCTGGACACCCTGGCACTGCATTTTATTCCATCCATCTCCACTGCCAAGATCTTAGTTTTTTGTCCCTCTACCAAAGTCCATCCCTCAGCACCATAAGTCATTATGCTTTCCACAACAGACTTCAAAATCCTCTTCTTCGTGTGGTTTGATATGGTCCTACTCCACAGTACTCCATTCAACATTTTTATGGATCTTCGTGCTTGTACTAACCTGCTATCTACTTCAGCTTTACAACTCCCTGATTCATCAATAAGTGATCCCAAATATTTAAATTTTTTAACAGCTCTAATAATTCCTTGGGATAGGGATATATCTCGTCCGCTTCCTCCTACTACAAGATATTCAGTTTTTTCCATGTTTACTCTCAATCCTCCTATTTCAAAAGCATTAAGAAGTTTTCTCATCATGTATTTCACATCCTCACGACTCTGAACTATCAACACTTGATCGTCTGCAAATAATAAGGAATGTATTGTGCCACCTTGGACTGGTACTCCCATGCCTCCACAATATTGATTCCACTGCTCCAATATATGCTGGATGTATATTTTGAACAGAGTAGGGGACATACTACAGCCCTGTCGCAGGCCTTTAGTAGTTCTGAATGGAGAGGATATCATCTTACCCACTTTAACCGAAGCCTGACACTGCTGGTACAACCGTCGGACAAGTGAAATCGTTGGTAAATCGATACCAACATCAACCATTGCATCCCAAAGTTGGTTGATTGGCACTGAGTCATAGGCCTTTTCTAAATCAACAAATATCAAATGAATTTCCTGGCCCTTAGCATGTGATTTTTCTGTTATCTGTCTCAAGTTCCATTGTGACTACCGCAATTCTCGGTTTTAAACCAGCTTCATGATTGTATAACTTCTGAGTACAATTCATGAGGTCCAGAGTTCAATTCCAGCTCAGACCAAAGGAAATTTTCCGTAATGGGAATTATTCCTGTTGTCGCAGATGGTCTGGAATGTATATTAAGTTTAGGTTTTAGGAATTCTTTGGTGGTTTGTTATCATTTATCACCCATCATATTAGCAGGGTCCACCGCTGTGGTCTCGAGGTAGCGTGCTGCCTTGTAACGCAGCGGGCCCGGGTTCGATCCCCGGTCGGGGCAGTTTTTCTGGGTGAGGTTTTTCCTCACCTGTAAGACAAATGTCAGGAAAACTTTAAGGCCCAAACGGCCTCCGAAATCATATGGCCATCATCATCATCCGTATCATCATCATCATCATCATCCTTCACTGGTGTGGAACGCAACGGGAAGCTACCACACCTACAATTCCCTAGTAAAGCTGCAAAGCATAGCATGAAAATGCTATGATTGCAGTGAAAGACCTGCCCTCGGTCAGAATTACTATGGATGGATATTAGCAGGGTAAAATAACTCCGCGTTACAGGCACCCCAACCTTAAAAGTGGGTTACAATTTTACCAATGCCACGAATGATTGCTGGAAATGCAGTAAAGAACATGGTGGCATTGAAGAAAAAGAATATGAATTTTCCTTCTTCGTGTTGCGAACTAGTAGGATACTTAGTTTATTTTAAATATATCCACCACTTCGGCAGACCATTTTACACATGTAAAATGTTACTTATACCTGCCAGAAACCTCAAACGGTAACGTTAGGCTTAATGTTCCCATCCAACAGTCGAATCCCTATCAACAGCACCACGTTCGTTTTAGCATATGTACTGAGAAGAGATTTGGAATTTAATATAAAAGCATATGGTGTAAACATTTGCTATTAAAAATTGATCACAACCATTCCTTCCAACTCCGGGATTGGACATTTATAATTTAATGTCCAACATCGCCATGCCTACCTACTGGGCGTTTCCGTCATTATTCCAACTTCTCTCAATTAAAGTTAAACTAAAAAAAAAATAGGGTCTAAATATGTTATTATTCCAGCTGTATTGATACGAAACATGGTTTCTTACTTTGAAGGGGTTGAGAAAATGAATATTTGTGAATAAAGTTCTTGGGAAAATTGTTGAGCCAAAGAGAGAGACGAACAAACAGGTGAATGACGAGACTACATAACAGAGATCTACATGATTTTATGGGAAACCAGAAGTAATAAAAAAGTTATGTCTTGCAGATTGCGATGGTTAGAATATGTGGTAAGACTTGGGTATGAAATAGGGGCGTGGTAACTTTTGTAGGAAAATTAGAGTGACAATCATGGATTAAGGGAGGCAAATAATACAATAAATGGTATGAAAATATTATCGAAGGATACGAATGTATGGAGAGCTTATGCCCACGAAGCATGAACTTATGTTCGATTATACTAGTCAACTAATTAAATAATATTGCTGGATATCGAACTCGGACCCGTAAGTTGAGAAGAAATTATACTACATTTTGAGATAGCAAGATAGACGTGATAATAGGTTAAAAGATAGTTGGCTCTCTACTAAACAGGTAATTCCATTTTATGAACTTTAATCATGTTATAATATATCATATTAAATTAATATTTATTATTTTTAACAGGTATCTCGGGAAACTATATCTATTTAACATTTTCCAACACTTATTTTAACACAGTTCCAATAATGGATAATATTATAATATTATAATGATATTCTGAAAAGAAAAATTAATGTCTGAATCAGGAATCGAATCGTGCACATCTCGTTCTCCATACGAATGTGCAGACCACTACACCATTCTAGACATGGAACAAACATTAAAAATTCTTTCCACATATACAAATCTTAGAGTTATAGATGTCCCGCGCCGTAGCCGAGCGGTTAAGGTAGGAAGCCTTGGCGCAGAGCTACGGGACTTGCGCTGGTTCGAGTCTCCATGGGGGAAGACATTTTCTCATGGTATTTCGGCTAGTATGGGACCGGTGCCCACCCAGCATCGTGAGGCAATTGGGTAGCTACAATAAGTAGCGGATCCAGGTTGAGGAACCAGCTATAAAGGCTGGGGGACTCGATATGCTAACCACATGTCACCCCTACACTGGCTGTTGATCATCTACCTCTGTGATTGACACATGTGGATGTGAAGGGCCAGCAGCCGGCTGGTAAAAGGGCAACCGCTGAAAAGTGGAAAGACCCTCAATCAAACGGAGAGTTATAGATTTGTGTATGTGGAAAGAATTGTTAATGTGTGTACCATGTCTAGAATGGTGTAGTGATCTGCACACTCGTACGGAGAACGAAAGGTCAACGGTTCGATTCCTGGTCCAGACATTAATTGTTCTTTTCACAATATCATTATAATATTATAAACTATATCTAAACAACAAAGCGAGAGTAAAAATGGACAAAATAGGGAAAAATTCCCATTAGAAAGGGGGGGAGGGTCAGACAAGGGGACCCAATATCTCCTAAAGTGTTCATATCGTTAATGGAAGGAGTCTTCTGTAGAATGAAGGAAAGCTATGAAATAAATATTAGGAAAATAACTGTATTGTTAACTCCAGGGCATTAGCTACGTACGTACATATACACATGAAATCAATATTAATGGAAGAAAGCTCTACAACCTCCGTTTTTTATAAACACATCACATACAGAAGCCATGGAAATGTTAGAAAAACTTTGCAGACAAGTAAACAAGCAGGCCTTCAAATCAATGTGATAAAAACGAAAATGATGACCAACAGTGACAAAATACCGATCCAGAACAATGATAAATTTGAGTATATTAAAGAATATATCTATTTAGGTCAAATGCTCTCGCCAACAATTAAATTCGTACTAGTAAAATTGATGGTAAGTTTCCGTTGAGGTGTTAATTCACAGTAATATAATGTACAATTAAAAAGTATAAAATAGTTACCTTGTAGGTCCGTCTCCTCAACTTAAGTTCTTTTAAACTCTGTAGGCCTTTCGGGACTAGTCCCATCAGCAGCAAAATGCATTAGCTCCGTACTTTTTGACCCTTGTTGAAGCACTGACTTGGTGGTATTTTGTATAGTGGATTGTGTGCACTGGGTGTGTTCTCGTTAAGAATCAGGTTGTTGTAGATTTCTCTTAGGATTGCGATTTCCTCCAATATATTCATCCTCGTTGGAATGTTTTCTCTATGTAATATTGTGAGGGTGTTATCGATGTTACGTATATGGTGTCCAGCCTGAATTACATGTTTTGCGTAACTTGATTTTCCTCCATTATACATAAAATCTCTAAAATGTTCTAGATTCTAAGAACATTTCAGAGATTTTATTTATAATGGAAGATTATAGATTTAAAGATCATTTCAGAGATTTTATTTATAATAGAGGAAAATCAAGTTACGCAAAACATGTAATTCAAGCTGGACACCATATGCATAACATCGATAACACCCTCACAATATTACATAGAGAAAACACTCCAACGAGGATAAATATATTGGAGGAAATCGCAATCTTAAGAGAAATCGACAACAACCTGATTCTTAATGAGAACACACCCAGTCCACACAATCTACTATACAAAATACTCACCACCAAGTCAGTGCTTCAACAAGGGTCAACAAGTTCGGACCTAATGCATTCTGCTGATGATGGGACTAGTCCCGAAAGGCCTACAGAGTTTTAAAATAACTCAAGTAGAGGAGACGGACCTACAAGGTAACTATTTTATAGTGTTTAATCGTACGTTATATTACAATCAAATTCAGAAATAAATGGAAGAGTTACGTTAATATGGAGAACATTTTGGAGTATAAAATATATATTAGATTAGACAGATCAATTAATACGAAGATTAAGAAGGATGCCATGGATATGTGAGTATTGCCGGTGCTATTATATGGATCGCAGTCATGGTTACTAACCAAAAAAGAAATAACAACGATACAAATCTGACAGAGGAAAATGGAACGGAAGCCACTCAACATCACGCGAGGAGATCGGATAAGAAACGAAGACATCCTCAGGTCTACGAATTTAATAGATATAACGAACACAGCAATATATTCAAAGTGGAATTGGGGAGGACATGTGCTCAGAGTGGACCCCAAAAATTGGACATACGAAGTGACCTTCTGAGAACCTAGGTCAAGAAATAGGAGTGTGGGGAGGCAAAGGATGCGATGGTGTGGTGTTTTCAGA
The DNA here is from genome assembly GCA_030220185.1 of Diploptera punctata. NCBI lineage: Eukaryota > Metazoa > Arthropoda > Insecta > Blattodea > Blaberidae > Diploptera > Diploptera punctata. The sequence goes on along the minus strand of JASPKZ010007251.1, from coordinate 4,927,271 downwards.
CATCAACTAGCGATCATGTGGTCTACAAAAGCAGCATACAAACAAAAGTGGAAAAAATCTACAAATATTGAGAGACATGTGTGAAGAAATCTTTACTGCCACAGAAATGGCTAGTCCGAGGCACCCTGTAACAGGAGGACTTCGTCCTTACCGCGATATTAATTGGCTATTTATAATTACCAACATCCCGAAGACAAAAATAATTAAAATTTAATTCCTGGAATTATGATTTCAGTTCTACCATTACATATCGGAATGTTCATATATTGAATATCATTGAGGCAATGTTTTAATGATTTTATATATAAATAAAGAGTTAAATCAGTTTTTTTTCTCAATAATCGAGGAAAATGCTGGATTGGAAGTTATTATCATTTAATCACGATAGTTTCATAATATTACATTTAATTTAAACGAATATAATTGATGTATTCACGTAGACTTTCACGGCCGGAGTTGCTATGATGATCTTGATGAACATTTTCGGGCTGTAGGCCGTGGTCGTGAGGCTTGTAGTTCCCCGACGTTTCGCCAAAGACTGCGCCTCAAGGCACCCTTGAGGATGTGAGATGCAGTCTTTGCCGAAACGTCGGGGAACTACAAGCCTCACGACCACGGCCTACAGCCCGAAAATCTTCATTAAGATCATAAATATAATTTATTTTCTTTATTTATCTAAATCAGTTTAACGTCTTACCTTATAGGTAATGTTGACATGCAACACGCCAATGGGGTTTAGATTATGAGGAGAGGGATTTCAAATTGTAGATCAAACACTCAATTTTTTGAACACACAAGGAAATGGAGGCTTCCCTGAATGAATGGTCAGCTCAATGCCAGGGCTTCCTCCAAGACATCACAATAATAAGACTAAACACACCATTCACACACACACACATTCATACCAAACATGGAGAGCATGATAAGTGATAAGGATTATGGCGGCCAGACGAATTTCGGGGACTGTTTGGGTCTTAAAGTTTCGTGATATTTCTCTTACAGACGAGAAAAATCCCCAAAAAATCATTACCTAGTAAATTAGTCCCAAAGGCATATCGAACCCAGGCCCTCTGCGCACGAGGGAGAGCCTTAAATTTACAATTATCGACAATTGTAAATTAGATATATTTCAATTTAAATTCCACCCCTTAAAAATAAAACTTTACAAGTACAATGAAAATATCCGGAATTATAGCAAATTTTACAACTCTATCAACTACTCTACAGGAATATTTTAGCGTAGGCAGCGACGCTACCCCGAGATAATGGCGGTGAATCAATGTAATTTGTACTGTAATAAAATATTCTACACGAGTTATGACTAGGCCCTAGGGAACGGATTTGTATGTGTTGAAAGTTAAGATTGCAACATAGTATAGTAAGTAGTCACGTTTGGGGAAAGGAATCGTATATACTCAATCCAGGATTTAAAGAGAGATCAGGGCTTGCTTGGTTTAGGCTAGGGGCATGGAAATTTCTAAAAATTAGCGACGATCACGATATACGAATATGTCCAATGTGCGGGAATTCTGAAGATGGGATACATGTATTAGGAAAATGTGATGATTTAGAATATTGGAGACGTTAGTTATTACCGGAAATATTTCTAAATTGAAATCGGGAAAGATTAGCATGCTACGAGTTATTGGTAAATCCAGAAAATTGGATAAACTTGGGTAAATTTCTGGACAAAACGCGGAAAATAAGAACAACACTCATTCATGAATAAATATATGTTATCAAAATGCAATACCATTAATTCTTAATAATTATACATAACATAATCAGTGTATAATGCTATTGTATTATTATGTACTTGTAATATTATTGTGTTTTCTTTATGTAATTGTAATGTTATTGTTTTTGTTTTTCTTTATACTATTACCAATTAGGAATAAATTTAAATTTAAATTTAAATTTCACCCAAAAACTTTCAGTACTTTATTGTAACCGACTGTCAACAGCACGTACGGCTTACTAGAATTATTTTTTAGAGCTAATTTATAGGCTATGGAACTCATATATTAAAGTAGATTATTTTAAGTCTAATATGGAGGATATTCTGATGCACTCGAAAATCCGAAAAAATGCACGAATTTTTCGAAAAATGGCTAAAAAAATCGAAAATTTTGCTGCCCGTGCGACCCATATTTGTAAATAATATTGTAAATATCTTACTTTTTGTCTAATAAAGTCCTACTACTACTACTACTACTACTACTACTACTACAATAATAAGTAGTAATATGTTTTTCTTCAGTTGATTGATAGTAACGTGCATTTAGTTTTATAGAATTAACATTAAATCACTGCTTATTGTGGGATCTAGCAATGTTACCTTGACATTACGCATGCTGTTCTTACATTAAGAGAGCAATAACATTCCATCTACTTAAACATTATACTATCTGTGTTGCAATCTTAACTTTTGGTACATAAAAATCCTTTCCCTAGTTATGATTTTAGGTGCTAAAGCATTTATGTATGTATGTATTTGTTGAACTATTGTTAAACCGCGGCCTGGTGACAGCTATATATATATATATATATATATATATAGTGTTCCAACAAGAAATTCCCTCTTCCTTTATTTTTGTCGTCTTCGCCGTCCGGCTTTAAATTAGTGCTTTTTAGCACTGTTATGTTTTTTTGTGACGAACAGGGAGCTGCCCTGATGAATCAACCCCAACCTGGAGGACCAGGTGATTTTTGGTCAAGGTTTTCTTCTTCTAGCATTTATCAAACCAATGACGAACTGCAAGGCAGCAGTAACTGTATTCTAGATAATGGGCCCCCACAAGATACTATCAGCTGGGCGTTCTCAACCCTGGTTTCTAACGAGATTGTTACTCCTCCCCTCATCCTTTTCTAAACTGGCTTGAGACAGGCTTTGGAGGGTTTGGAGTGGATGGATAGAGACGAGTGGAGAAGGAAAATAAATCTTTAGGCACAGAAAGACGTGTAAACATTGAAAATCGGTATATAAATAAATAAATAAATAAATAAATAGTGAAAGTACATATGAATGAAACTTGCACTATGAAGACACTATATATGATAGAAAAATTATGAGGCAACATTGGATAGAAAAACTATCGAACATTAAAATGATTCACAAACATTCAATTTGGAAACCGCGTGTTACACGGAGAATGTCCAGGCAACTTGCCATACCTCGTCCATCACATTGACATCTGTCGATTCCAAACGGATACGTTATATTATATAGTACTTTTAAATCTATGCTCAGCAGTTTTTCTATCCAACTTGTCTCAGAGGTTTTTATCATAAGTAATGCCACGAGTGATTTCCAAATTATTGATAAATTCATGACTCACGGAGTGAGGAGTGAATTTATGTAGAGAATTTGGAAATCGAGAGTGGCATTTGTTAGGACTATTTCTTCTTCTTCTTCTTCTTCCTTCCAAGTAATAGGTCAAGGCCTGTTACGATCCTATAGAAAATTTTAACGAATAAAATTAAGCTGTTTACTCACAAATCATTATTTAAATATGACTATTTTAAAATATTTATATATTTAATGTAAACGGCGATGTTTCAAAAGAAATGAGAAACGTTATGTTTCATTTGTTCATCACTGCAAACAGATCATATTTATTGCCAAATGTGAATCGCAAAATTGTGAGAATACACCCTAGTGCAGAAAAAATTAAACACGTCATTATAGGTTATTAATTAATTTCTGATGTCCTATGATGCAAATATGTCAATTATATTTTTCTGCAACGTTAATTCCTGGGAAATAATACGTTTAAGAAAGTGCAAATAGTGATTTATTTTTTTATGGTATAAGCTAATGGAAGAAGTGGAAGAAGAAGACCTAGAGAACGTTGGATAGATGGAATGAGGAGAAGTATGTAAGATAGAGATTTGAGGGAAGAAGATGCTTTAGACGGAAACCTCTGGCGACAAATCACTTTGGGCTGAAGGAGAACCACTGTAGTGTGGAATACTCCTAATATTAAAAAAATATAATTTGAAAAAACAATATTTTATCTTAAACTCTCTATAAACTCACCCAAGAATTACGATATTCAAAAACCTTTCTTTATAATGGCGTACCCAAAGTTGAGGCATAGCCTCTCCTTTGTCAAGAGCCACTAGACCAAGTAAGTTTAGTTACCTTTTTACCAATAGATGTCATGAATGGCATGCATTGGACACATCGACTCAATGAGACATTTAGCAAGCGACTAAGGTATTACAAGGACGTCGAAGTCGGTATATTTTGCTTAGAGTCATTTTTATTCAGGCTTGAGTATATTATTTACCCATAGATGTCATGAATGGCATGCATTGGACACATCGACTCAATGAGACATTTAGAAAGCGACTAAGGTATTACAAGGACGTCGAAGTCGGTTCATCTTGCTTAGAGGCATTTTTATTCAGGCTTGAGTATCTTTTACGAGCCTGAAAATTTTCAGACTCGGGATCAACGGCTTAAAGTCTATCCCTGAGGGATTGCTTCCTGGATTTGTCCGTCCTAAAAAAAAGCCATCGGCCCAGGACGGGTTTGAACCTGCGACCACGTGACCATAGGCAAGGAGCATAATCACTACTGTTATGTTATGTTTAAATGTAGAAAACCGAAATTTTCAGGAAACAAAAATTCGCAAATACTTGGACTGTTTTAAAATGCGTTATATACAGAACACTGTAGTGGGGAGGATCCATCTAAAGTGTTTTGAAGATGTATACATCTTGAAAAAAAAATGCCTGAAATACGCCACTGAAATTGCTTACAAACACTATGTCTCTGGCGTCCTGTGCTAGAAACTAGGTCTGTTTGAGCGAGGCGTCCTTGGCCGGCCGGGCCCGTGCAATCGATATGGCGAGCATGCCCAGGCGTCGCCAGGGGCATTACAAACCATCCCATTCTCAAGCATCACAATCAGACTATTATTTTTCACAAATAATACACTGCCCATTTGTTTATTTCAATTAAATCAATACTCTCTCTAACAGGTATACGAGAGAATACAGAATCTATTGAGTTTAAATTCCTAAAACGTAAGTTAAACAGGCTAATATTATTGTATTTATAAGTATATATATGTATCGGCCGCGGTGAATTAGGGGGTCCGAGGGTCGCGAGTTCATCCCCGGCCGGAGTCAGTGGATTTTTTAGGACGGAAAAATCCAAGGAGCAGGTCCTCCGGGAGGGACTTTAAACCGTGGATGCCGAGTCTGAAGATTTTCAGGCTCGTAAAAGATCCTTAAGCCTGAATAAGAAGGCCTCTAACCAAAATTTATCGACTGTAACATCCTAGGTTGCCTGCTGGACGTTTCATTGAGTCGGTGTGTTAACCGTATGCCATTCATGACATCTACGGGCGAACATGTTAACTAAATTAACTTGATCTAGTGGCTCCTGAGAAGGGAGAGGATATGACTCAACGATGGGCTACGCCATTATAGATAGATGTATAAATGTTTATATGTATATATGTATTACCCGTTTAAGGAGTAAGCGCAGTTGTTGACGGAGGGCACTGCAGTCGTGTTTATGCAGGAATAGACCACGTGACACTGCTATCTATGAGTGCAAAGGGGAATGGGACGTGGGACGCTGACAGTGTACACTGCCTTATATGACGTCACGTGTACCAACAAACAGAGCTTCCTGATTCTTCCGCATGCAGAGATATCTTGAATGAGTAATATGTGTGTGTCCCGCGTCATAGCTTGAGGTTAAGGCAAGTTTCCTTGACGCGGAGCTACGGGACTTGCACTGGTTCGAGTCTTCATGAAGGAAGACATTTTCTCTTGGAGATTCGCCCGGGATCTTGAGGAATTTAGGTACCTACATACTTCATAGTCCACCGTTGTGGTCTCGAGGTAGCGTGCTGCCTTGTCACTCAGCGGGCCCGGCTCGATTCCCGGTCGGGACTGGCTCCTGGGTGAGGTTCTTTCGAGGTTTCCCCTCACCTTTAAGACAAATGTCAGGAAGCTTAGGGCCCAATGCTCCCCGAAAATCATCCGGCCATCATCATCATCATAGCATGAAAATGCTATGAATGCAGTGAAAGACCTTGGATTTCTCCTTCCTAAGAATTCATCGACCCAGACCGAGTTTGAACTCGCGATTCTCGGGAGCGGCAAGGAACATACACACTAGGACACCGCGACCGACAATTATATTATATTAGGCTACATAAATACTGGCATAGGCACGCTGTTATTTATATAACCATCCCAAAATTTCTCGTCAAGTAGTTGGCAATACTGGTTAGTACATACTAGGTCTATCATTCACTACATATTTGGGCTTGGTTATAACGTAGTGTTCCACCATTAAAAAAAGTCACAGAGTTCACGCCATTATTCAAGGATTTACAATAATAATTATACAATGATGATCTTGCTGAATATTTCCGGGCTGTTGGCCGTGGACTTGAGGCTTGTAGTTCCCCTACAAGCCTCAAGTCCTCGGCCAACAGCCCGGAAATATTCTGCAAGATCATCATAGTAACTCCGGCCGTGAAAGCCTAAGTCAATATAATAGTTATACAGTATTTTTTATTATTTTTCCTTTTTTTTATATTCTTGCTGTCGTTGAAATTAAAATTAAAAACGAAAATAATTAGGTAAATTATTAAATAAACCTGAAGATAGAAAGTAAAAAAAAAAGAGTAAAATAGTGATAATAGTAAAATTGGCTTCAAATTGTATGGTAAAAAAATCGCCAATTATAAACAGAATAAATTAAGGAGTTCACAGAGAGCACGCAGTATCTCCTGAAGATGTCTACCGCAGCAGTAGACGAAACGTCGAGTAGAAGAACGACTGGACCACGGCCTATATGCCCGGAAGACGAACCTAATAGGGATCAGAATAAATTAAGTTACTTTAAACAATTTCGACTAGGGAAGTCCGCCACTGAACGCTCATTACAAGAGTCAAGTTCAAGGACATTCTTTTTAAGTTTTTATACATTGCTAGCGGGACCCGCGTGGACAAAATAATTTAAACAGGTTACGTACAAAGTAACATTTAATTTGATAAGAATTAACGTCGTGTTGTTGAAGTTTTTGTAATTGATTACATGGCGTTGCCCGGGAATCTACTTATCCCGATCTTCTTGGCAACAACGAGCTGAAAGACAAAAATGATTATTGTGAGTTATCTGTAAAACATACACATACGCTGTCGCGGACTTTCTTGTAGAATTTTTTGAGATGCTCAATTACGTGTAGCCTACATTAATTTGGTGTATTTGATATGGTTTAGGCAGCGTAAGCCATTGAAGGGTCTAAAAAGCTATTTTTTTAGTGTACTGATGCAATTTTTTAATTTCGAACCTATAGTATATACGGTGATAGTCCACCGCTGTGGTCACGAGGTAGCGTGCTGCCTTGTCACGCAGCGGGCCCGGGTTCGATCCCCGGTCGGGACAGTTTTACTGGGTGAGGTTTTTATCGGGGTTTTTCCTCACCTGTAAGACAACTGTCAGGAAATCTTTAAGGCCCAAACGGCCCCCGGAATGATATGGCCATCGCAATCATCATTATTCACATTCATCTTAGATTAAGCCTAAGATTAGGGACTCTCCTGGCGCACAACTATCATTATCATCACCCATCATATCATCGGGACAACGTAACCTCGCCTTCCAGGCGCCCCAAAGTCAGAAGTGGTTTACAAGTATGTCATGCCAGAGAGAACACCAGGAATGTTGTAAGACAACCTGGGACACTTGGAAAAAAGTATATACGGTGGCATGTTATATATGTTAATTGACGCAGAACAATTCTCTAAATGATGTTAAAAATCCCATTAAAATCCGTTAAGTCATTTTTGAGTCCATAAAGGGCCGACAGACACACACTCATTTATATATGTTATACATAAAAATGAATGTTAGCTTGTTCGTACTTTATGCGTGGCCATACGTTGATCCGATCGTGATGTAGTTTTTTGCAAAATGTTCAGCAGATTCCCGGGATGAACACAGGCTATAAGATAGTTGAGATACTCAACTCCTACACCCTTAAAAAAACCCTTTGTCGTGAAAAACGTGAAAAAGTCCCTTTTTTACCCTTAAATGGCTTATACTGCCTAAACCATAACAAATACACAAAATTAATGTACACAGAATTGAATATCTCAAAAAACTCTACAAAAAAGTCCGCGACAGCATAAGTCTATGTTTATCTTTTACAGATAACTCACAATAACCATTTTTGTCTTTCAATGATGCCAAGGAATTCGGGATGAGTAGTTTCCCGGGCAAGCATGTGCTACCATACCATTCATCCGATTGGCATGGGACTTTTTGCAAAATGTTCAGGATTTTCCTGGGAAGGTTATAGGCTATAAGAGAGTTTTAATGCTCAAGCCCTTCACCCTTAAAAATCACTTTCTGTGGTGAAAAAATGTAGCTTTTTGTAAGCTTGAATGGCTTATGCTGCCTAAACCATAACAAATACATAACATTATTGTACACAGAATTGAATATCTCAAAAAACTCTACAGAAAAGTCCGCGACAGCTTATGTCTATATTTTAAGGATAACTCACAATAAACATTTCTGTCTTTCATTGATGCCAAGAAGATCGGGATATGTAGATTCCCGGGCAAGCATAGCAGCGCACGGCGGATATTCTTTTATGGATAACTCAAAATAAGGAATTTTGTTTTTTGGCTCATTTAGCCAAGTACATCGGGATGCGTAAATTCCCGGGCAACACCGAGTAATCAGCACGGGGTATCTAAAAATAATGACGATATAAATTTATGTTTATTTTCCTTTTAGTTATTCAACTAAATGCAAACACACGTAATTTATTTAGGTGTAGCAGTGCACGCCGGGTATTAGCTATAAAAGCTTTGCTTAATTATTTTTTGTCGAATATACAATATATTTATGAAGCATTACCACAAATTAAAATAGTAAATTAATATACATATACAAACATACGGCAATATGACCTCATAAATCAAATGGACAAAGTTGTCAGAGCATAGCTTCTTGTGTAGACGACGGAAGAAGTGGGCGTCTGTTGCCATGGCAACACTTTTGAACGCTTTTAAAGAAAATTGTTCTACATTCATAACGAATAGAAGCACAAGTTTGGATAAACCTTCTTACATTGATTCTGTTTATTTAATATTTTTAACAGAACAGTTGAAAAACGAATGAATAGAAATTACTTAAATTTACGTTGAATTACATAATACAGAGCAGGGAACCGAATAACGTACGTTGCACGTGATTTGTTTTCACTGCGGTCCGACACATTTAAATAACTGACACGAGGAATTTGTTTTTTCGCTAATTTTAAGGATTAAGGAAGATTTTTATAAACTACTAGCTAATACCTGGCGTGCGCTGCTACGCCTAAATAAATTAAAATTAATGTGCTTTTATGTTTAGTTGAATAAGTAAAATGGAAAAATAATTATAAATTTATATCGTAATTATTTTAATATTCCCCGTATTGATTATCCGGTGTTGTCCGGGAATCTACTTATCTCGATCTTCTTGGCATAAATGGGCTAAAAGACAAAATTCGTTAATGTGTGTTATTCGTAAAAGAAAATCCGCCATGTGCTGCTATGCTTGCACAAGAATTTACGTACTTGTCTCGATCTTCTTGGCATCAATGAAAGACAAAAATTGTTATTGTGAGTTATGCGTAAGAGATAAACATATGCTGTCGCGGACATTTTTGTAGAGCTTTTCGAGATATTCAATTCTGTGTACATTAATTTTGTGTATTTGTTACGGTTTAGGCAGCGTAAGCCATTTAAGCGTCCAAAGAGCTACTTTTTTCACATTTTCCACTACAAAGGACTATTTATAAGGGTGTAGGAGTTGAGCATCACAACTCTCTTATAGCCTGTGTCCATCCCGGGAATTTGCTGAAAATTTTGCAAAAAGCCCCATCACAATCGGATCAACGGTATGGCCGCACATAAAGTATGAACAAACAAACAAATAAACAAACATTCATTTTTATATATTAGATGGCCTATATTTATCAGAATTTCAATGCATTTGAACTTATTTCCACTATAAATAACATAAACTAAAAAAAAAAATCTGGATTCAGAAATCTGATTAACGGACTATAAGGTTTTATTACTTTTTGTTCAATGCCCCCGTCTTGTCATTTCGACATTCTGGTGTTATCTCCTGGCGTGGCGTTATTGTATCCCAATTCTGAGGTTGTGGCGCCTGGAAGGCGGAGTTACGCTGCCATCATAATATATGATAGGTGATGATGATGGTAATGATGCGCCAGAAGAGGCCTTAATACTATGCTTAATGAATATGTTAATGATGGCCAGATGATGTGCGGGGACTATACATTTAAAAACGTTTATATTTCAATATTCCAAAATATTATTTTTGAGACTATCGATATCTGATATTAATCAGTGTGTAACTGTTTAGTGTATGGGGCTCCGAGACCGAAGATTTTCGGGATCTTCAAGCCTAAATTAGAAATTCTGAAAAAAAAATATTTTTCTCATTCAAGTAACCTTAGTTAACTACTATGTACTCATTGAGGCGATGAGGTAACCACTTGTCAATCGATACCTGTAGGAAAATAAGCGTAATTAAATTAGCTTGGTTAAATACTTTCCGAAAAGAGCATCCTTGCTCCAATAATTGAAATAAGGCGAAGAAAGCATTTAAAAATAAGCTATCTTCCGGAAACCTATACTTTTTATGCATTATAGGAAAAATGATTTTAATCTTATTCAGGCGTCAGAATTGAGAATTTTAGATCATTATTGCGATATACAAAATTAGATAAAATAAAAACATGTATAAATTAATAATAAATTAGATATATTTTCAATAGATACAAATATATAAATGTAAACATGAATGGAAGGAAAATTTGGAAAGAATGAACGATAGGAAAATACCGAAAATAATGCTGTCATAAACCAAGAGGAAGACCAAGACAGTGATGGAGTGAGGCCGGAACAGGGAATTGCCAAAACCATTTACCTCGCGTAAATAAGCTCTCCATACATCCCTATCCCAAGCCAATGCTTTCCAATCAACTACTCTACAATTTGTCTCACTCAAATTATGGTTAATTTTATTCGTTCATCTTATTCTTGACATACCTACTGGAAGCTTTCCCTCTGGTTTGCTTACAAGTAGTTTATATGTCCTCCTTTCACCTCATCTAACATAACCTAATGCAGTAAAACTTGTTTAATCCGGAACGTGATTAATGCGGAAATCTGTCCAATGTGAACAAATTTATTGGTTCCGGCGAAATAATAGTAATTTAACGTGTATTAATTTTGCATAAAACGGAATCTATCCAACGCGGAAACGGAAGGAAATTTCTACACGGTTCATGAAAAAAAATTTATAAAGCGGAAAGACAGAGAAATAAATTATTTTCAATTTCATTCAATTTCCGTTATGCCAAAAAAACAATAAGGGTGTACTATAGATTCTACCTGTACCCAAAATTTTATTTCGGCCTCACTGCACACACGTTATGCGAAATACAGAAATACAGATACCTGTCTTACAAATAACATTGCACTGTAATATCTTAAATTAGTTGAAGTTCTGAGACCGATCTTTCACAGGTAGCGGTCTGAATTTACAAAATAAAGATGGCTAAGACGTATGTACGATTGTCATTAAACGAAAAGTGAAAGTGATTGAAGAAAAATCTCCAAATTTCCGGACCGATGCTCCAAAGTTAAGCTCTAGCTGTTTATATATCCCTAGGGAATAACGATTTCAAGGCATCTTCAGGTTGGCTGGACAGTTTTAAAAGACGACACAATGCAGTGTGGAATGGAATTTGCGGAGAATCAAAGGGCCTGGACGAAAGTGTAGTTAGTGAGCGGAAACCGAAACTGCATACTTTAATTTCAGGATACGTGCCTAAGAGACATTTTTAACGCTGACGAAACGGGACTGTTTTTTCGCGCGTTACCGCCGAAGTCGCTCGTACATACTAAGGGCTACTTCACTTTCCAACGGCAGCGGAACTACAATTAATCCAAGGTACATAAAGTACATATACGGTACTCTATAATCTAAGATTTTTAATAAATTTTAGTTTTTTATAATACGGAATTTTTGTCTAATGTGGAAAAACATGTGTCCCATGCGATTCCGCTTTGAGCAAGTTTCATTGTATAACCTAACTAAAAGCTTGAATTTTATCCAACTTTTAATCCCACTACATTTTAGGAAAAAAATGAAAATCAAATTGTTTACCTTTAATATAACGATAATGAAACTAGATTATTTTATGTTAAGAGTCCACAGTTTGCAAAATGGGAAGGAGATGCTTTTTGGGATGGGAATGAAGAGACTGAATTTATTAGATATAAAAATAATCCTTGAACGGAACTGACGCATGACCCAAATATTCTTGGAAGGAACTGATTTGAAAATGTTAACAGGGGACTAAACTAAGTTTCCCCGGAAATTACTCAGACTTCAGGCAGGATACCGGTCCTCTCCTTGACCACAAAAGAAATGACTCTGTTCGTCAGGAATTCAAGTCTCAAGTGTTTTAGAAATGGGCTAACTGAAGAATACGGATCAAATTGGTATTTGTTTTTACAACGATGGAACAAAACCGAATTTCATAGTAGTAACGCAGGTACAAACCACAGGGTTAATAGCACAATTAGAATTTATATTTTTAAAGGCATTGGCGAGAATACTCTCCACGGTATCTTTACCTTGTCATGGTGGAGTGGCTTGCGTGCTTAAATGATTCCAACAACTATGCCGGCGCGGCGGTATTATTGCTGCCGATAGGGTTACCCATGCCGAACTCCTCGAAGGTGATTAGCCAGACGAAGAAAGTACCTTGGTCGAAAGAGTGACGATCTTTCGCCGTAAAAATACAACCGTCAAGAAATGCGGACATGGGTTCCACTGGGTTAAAATTTTCCGGAGGACAAATAGTCCCCCATTCGGTTCTCCGGGCGGGGACTACTTCAGGGAACGCATGCCAAGGACTCAAACACAGAAAGGTGGGAGAATAACATTAACTATGATTTGAGGGAAGTAGATTATACAGGTAATGATTGGAAAACAGTAGCCGAGAATAGGGATGTATGGATAGCTTATGTCCGCGCGGCCATGAAACTACGGGTTCGATATTGCAGTGAGTTAGTTAGTTATTGGCGAGAATAGATATACATTTTGGAGATGGAATAAATAAAACGCTTTTGATGATCATGAGGATAGAAATAAGGACCCTTCAAGTAACATTCAACTTTATTCTGGACGCTGCAGTGGAATTTTCCGAGAACTCCACTTTATTTATATACTGTATAAGATAATATCGTTTTCAGCCCCTAGTATGAGATTGTGCACAGTTATTTACGTCCATGTATCAATTATACATATCTGCAGTGTCTATTCAAATCGTATTGAGTGCAGCAAGGTAAATTTTACAGGAAGCATGAAAAGGCTTTAGTATCTATAATAATGAGAAAAAATACATATTAATGTTAACTTTTTTAAATTTTGAATTTTTAGACATTATGAAAATGTAGCAATTCTAATAATAATCAAGTTTTATAGCATATTCTGATACAAAATACTATCAATAAAGTTTGTACTTAATACGCTTTGCACAATTAGTCCAAAAACATTCAAGACTAAAAGTCCACAGTTTGCAAAATGGGAAGGAAAATGTTTTTTGTATGGTAGCGAAGTATGAATGTTGAAACAAAAGGATATAGAGAGACTTAGATCTGCTTAAATGAGATACCTTCGGAGGACTGCAGGATACACACTACTAGATCACAAAAAATAGAATACATGTTAGAAGAATTACACATTGAACCTTTAGAATACAACATTTCTGAATATAAGTCAAGATGGATGCAACATGTTCATTGAATGGAAGATCACAGGATACCCAAACAAAAGTTAAGATATCAACCTGCAGGAAGAAGAAGACCAGGACGTCCATTAAAAAGGCTTCTGGATGGTGTTTCCCTTGAGGCCGAAACAGGTCAACAAATTGCCTAAATTCGCGAATGTACTATGATGATGATCACGTTTTGCACAATGGATTGAATACGTTTAGAAGCAACTTTATGACATAATTCGTTTCGAATCTCAATGTTACTTAACGCTATAGCGGCTGCAATTTGTTTACTTTTTGGTACCAATCGTGGCACGTAGCAGTAAACTAACTATTTACATTTCTAAGCTATTCTTTACTCAATCTGAATACAATTTCATCTCCCAAAATTCAATATCCAAGAAATAACTTAAGAAAACTAAGGACGAGTTCGTTAACCAACAAAATTAGACCATTAGGAGTAAGGGTTCAACAGAAATAAAAATAAGATAAAATGCTTCAGTGACCACAAATTTAGATTTTACGCAACGAAACTCCGCATATGCCAATGCGATAAAACGAGAATGTTATTCTAAAAAGTAGCGAAATGCAATAGAAGTGGGAGCTTATCTGAAAGCCGATATTTAAAAATCACTCTAGCGGTCGCCATATTTGTTTTCTCGATACTATTTAATTAACAAGGGAAAGACGTATTCTGTAAACCAGCAAAATTGGATCGTAAATTCAACTTCGGTGAATTTATCTTACTTTTCACAGTTCCAGCGTTGCAAATGTTTGTCCGTTCTGCCGTTTCCTTTTTGAATTATTACTTATTTCTACTGTCAAAAATATTTATCACCTGTACATTATATACTTATAAGACTGGTAACAACTATAAGTTCCTGATAATTTATTAAAACCAGCAGGTAACTTACTTAAGATGAGGGTTGTCTTCTTCTTCTTCTTCCTTCCAAGTATTAGGCCAAGGCCTGTTACGATCCTATAGAAAATTTTCCCTCCTGCGTTTCATAGGACGGCCCAGTGATCTTCGTCCTCTTGGTATATAATTATAAACAGCTTTGGGGATCCGATTTGAACTCATTCTTTCAAGATGGTGTTTCCAATTTAGTTGGTACTATTTAATATATTCCAAAATTGGCGCTATAGCGCCATACAAAGTAAAATCTGTCTCCAGAATAAAATTTTAGAGAGATCTAATCAATTTAAATATCTTGGATATTATCTCTCTATCTGGGATGAAAAGGATATCCCTGAAAAAGTTACTAGTTATAATAAAAGTTTAGTAATTATTAATCAAGTTATGAAACCATCCCTTGTACAAAAAAACACCAGATTACGTTTATATAACACTTTGGCTAGGCCAGTGTTGACCTATGGTAGTGAAGCATGGACACTAAAAAAACAACATGAAAGCAGAATAACGGCTTGTGAAATGAGATTCATGCGCAGAACAGCGGGTTACACCAGATGGGATCGGAAAAGGAACACCGATATCTTAAAAGAATTGAAGACTACGCCAATTTTGGATGAGGGTTGCCAATATTATTAATTTATCGAATACATAATGATAGTGGATAAAGAGTATAATTAGAATTTTTACCATATATTTTATAGCAAGTGAACAGTTTTAAATATCTAGGTTTCAATGTATCATATGTTGGGGTAGCGTGCTGCCTTGTCACGCAGCGGGCCCGGGTTCGATCCCCGGTCGGGACAGTTTTTCTAGGTGAGGTTTTTATCGGGGGTTTACCTCACCTGTAAGACAAATGTCAGGAAAACTTTAAGGCCCAAGCGGTCCCCAAAATCATATGGCCATCGCAATCATCTTCATTCATATTCATCTTAGGTTAAGCTTAGGATTAGGGACTCTCCTGGCGCACCATTATCATCATCATCACCCATCATATCATCGGGGCAACGTAACCCCGCCTTCCAGGCGCCCCAACCTCAGAAGTGGGTTACAGGTACGCCATGCCAGGAGAGAAACCAGGAAATTAAAGAAAAGTTTTAAATTGAATTTTTTTCCCATAAAACTAGATAGACAAACCTGGGGCATTTGAAAAAAAAAATTATCATATGTTAAATCTGAAGATATTAATGACAAAATAAATAAATTTAATCTAGTGGCACTATTAAAAGAACTCTTGAACACACAAGAAAATAAATAAAAATTAAATTTTATAAATTAATGACTGTTCCTGTATGGATCAGAATGTTGGACGATCACTAAAATACAAGAACAAAGATTGGAAGCAGCTGAGATGAGATTTTTAAGAAATATAGCAGGATATACTCTGCTGGATAAGAAAAGGAATGAAGATATAAGAAAGGAACTAAATATTTTCAACTTACAGACCGAATAATTAAATATATGAACGACGGGAAAGAACATATTGATAGAAAGCCAGAAGAAAGATTTCCAAAATCATTGCTAAATTATAAACCGCACGGAAGGAGAAATGTTGGTTGCCCTCACAGAAGATGATCTGAACAATTTTAACAATTTAGCTTTCATGAAACCGGAATGAGCCAACAGGCTTAATCCCTGGATGATGACGACTATTTTCATCGGAGAGATAAAGCGCGGAAAATAGGACTTGATCCAATATGATTTTATAGTCTTAAAGAGTGTAGACTCCGGTACACGAAATCGCTTAAAACTAAATTTCGACCGCGGGTGATTTATACGATTTGAATCGTCTCTTCACACATTGTCTCACATTGTGTAAAAAGTCGAAATGACATTTCAGAAGCTGGTGAAGATCTCTCTCTCTCTCTCTCTCTCTCTCTCTCTCTCTCTCTCTCTCTCTCTATCTATCTATCTATTATGTATCTACCTATGTATGTATGTATGTATTATGTATGTATGTATCTCTCTCTCTCTCTCTCTCTCTCTCTCTCTCTCTCTCTCTCTCTCTCTCTCTCTCTCTCTCTCTCTCTAAACCATGGCCTAAATCGGACCTGGGACTTTTCAATTCATTACTTCCATTCAATATTCTTAATCTTATGATTTCTTAGTGTATTTGGAATCGAATTTTTATGTTCCATAAGCTATAAATATTATTATTGCTTATATTATTATTATTATTATTATTATTATTATAAATGGTAATAGGTGATAAATCAAAATATCTAATTTTAGAAGACGGGCATGGAAAAATAAAAGCTTCCACAAGTCACTTTTTTGTGAAATGTAGTTTGACGTGTCATTAGATTTTTTATGGAAAGCACTATCATTTAGAAGTATAAAACAGTAAAAAATGTATAGATTATTACTGCATTTATGTACCTCCAAGGTTCAGAATACAGGTAAGGAAGTATGGATGTTGTACAATTTAAAGTACGTTGTCCACGTTTCAATGAAAAAATGGCTTACCTATTTTTTATATACCTTCATAAAATGACTACTTCTGATTAAAATTCCAGTTTCTTATTTATTACAGAAGATGAGAAAACTGTACAGCCTGCGTTGGAAAAATTTGAATTATTTAAAGTCCATTCAGTTTGGATTATTTAATGCAACTTATACGAAATATAAATATGAGAGATGTGCCTGAAAAATTAGACAACCCATATATAAAATGATAATATAAATTATAAAGTTAAGTGCTTTGAGAGTTCAGTCTCCTCAAATGACAGAACTTTTAAAACACTTTGGTCTTTCGGGACCTGTCCCATCCTCACCTGAAGGTTGTTTTGCTACTCAACTTTCATGCTGAGGATAAAACATGTCTCGAAAGACCTAAATTATTTTAATAGTTTTATCTGATGAGGAAACTGAACTTACAAATTAATTTATTTCATTTCATACTGTGTCATATTTTATATGTTTATGCTATTAAAATGAATGTGAGAAACGAACTATTACAGTTGTCAAATCCTTTACCACACGCAAACTTCGCCAACATAAAAACTAAAAAGTATCATGTAGCGACTGATTTTAACATAAGGAATATTAAGGGTATCAAATGGTGAACATTTTTAAAAATGGCAAAAAATGCATTTTTTATTAATTTGCTTTTTAGCAACTACGATTCTTTAGGATCATTTTCATGTATTTTTTATTGTAAGAGCAAAACTGAGTCCGTGACGTTAGAGTCTAAATATACCTGAACGTATGGTAAGCATTAATACTTAAACTTGAATGAGTGTTTGTTTCCATTTTTTTTTTTTACATTTTCCAAAACTTAAAATGTTCTTTAACTCCAAGCTCGACAGGACTAGAAGGTCATTGGTCTATCAGCCGGCTGCTGGCCTCACATCCACATGTGTTAATAACAGAGGTAGACGATTATCTAGCCAGTGTAGATGTGACATGTGGTCAGCATGCCGGGTCCCTCAGCCGTTACAGCTGGTCTTCTCAACTGGGCCCGCTACTTATTGTAGCTACCCAAATGCTTCACAATGCTGGGTGGACACCGGTCCTATACTGGCCGAAATTCCATGAGAAAATTTCTTCCCTCATGGGGACTCGAATCAGCGCAAGTCCCGTAGCTCTGTGGTAAGGCTTCTTGCCTTAACCACTCGGCTACGGCGCGGGACAAAATGCTCCTTACGATGCAATTTTTAAGCTATCAAAATTCAATTTTGTAGTTAGACTCCGCAATATATGCTAATTGAAATTTGCTATGCAGTTACTAGTCTAAGACACATGTGTTCTTTTAAGTTGAGATGGAAACGTATGAGAGTGGATAAAAAAATATTTAAAAAATATGAAAAACAGTATCCTCCTTTTATGATTTTTTTTTTGCATAGCATAATATTTAAAAATGCAACGCATGGAGCATTTTTTAAAAAAAATATTGAAAAATAGATTTAAAAAAATCACAATTCTTAAACTATCGTACTTATAAACACCAAACTTCACAAAAACACTTCTATAAGCACATGATATATGTGATAAAATTTTCAAAACAATCAGATGAAAAAAGAATGGAATTCACTAGTAAGTCCCCTTAAGAATATAAATCTACAATGGCTTAAGAACCCAATGTTGGACTCTCCTTCGTTAGGAGTTACTAGAGCACGTGAATGCAGTTATGCTTATTTCTCAAAGATGTCTTGAATAGTATTCGGTCAACATACTAACCCAATGAGACATCTGGTAGCAACTAAGATTTTACTAGGATGAAAAAGGTTGGTGAATTTTGCTTAGAGGTCTCTTTATTCATGCTTAAGGATGTTTTATGAGCCTGAAAATTTTCAGACTCGGGAATCACGACTTAAAGTCCCTCTCGGAGAATTTGCTCTTTGGATTTTTCCATCCTATAAAAAAAAATCATCGACCCGGTCTAGTTTGAACCCGCAATCCTCGGGACCAGAGGCAAGGAACATAACCAATAGTCCACCGCGGCCGACAAATAATAAGAATATTGTATATATACACGATTCACATGCAGTAATTTTACACACGTCGCCTTTAAATAGGAGTTGTTTACCCTTAAAACTAGTTCAAAACAAGTTACTATAAATAGGAATCTTTCAATGTACAGAAAACGGCTATAAATAACATACGTGCCTCATATTGGCAGAATTATTTCCTGAGGAAGAAAATTGCATGAAAGTTATTTTAATTAATTATAGTTCATGATGGACACTTACTTTAAGGCAGGAAAGGAGATTACGAGTATTTGAGAATAAAGTTCTTAGGAAAATGTTTGGACCAAAGAGAGATGAACAGAGAGGTGAATGGAAAAGACTACATAACATAGGAAGCCAGATATAATGAGACTGATATGGGTAGGACATGTGGAACGAATGGGAAATGAGAAGCTTGCATGGAAATTTCTTGTAGGAAAACCAGAAGGAAAACGCCCAGTGGGTAGACCAAGGATGAGTTTAGAGAATAACATGAACTATGATTTGAGGGAAGTAGATTATACAGGGGATGATTGGAACGCATTGGCTCAGGATAGGGATGTATGGAGAGCTTATGTCCGCGCGACCATGAACCTACGGGTTCGATAGTGCCAGTGAGTTAGTTAGTTTAACGAGTATTGCTCACTATACTATTTCAGATCAAAAATATTAATCTATCCTTGCTTCTTTCGACTTATTTATAACAATTTGCGGAATTTCACAACCATCACTCACAGCTCTCTCCATATTTGATATGACATTGTAAATGGTGTTTCTGAAGTGAGCATCATAACAGTACACCTGATGCCTTGTATACATTATGTTATTAATTTAATTAAAGCTAAGAAATTCAACATAGTATGAAATAAAAATACAATACAATACATGGATGGAATACTTTTATTTATTAGTTGAAAAAATATTCCCATACATATATATCGACTCGGGAATAAACATTTTTTTTTCAAATAATACGTAAAACAATATCCTCCATTCTTGTACCGTAAAATACTATTAGTCTATAATATTTTATATCATACATTTTCAGGGGCACGCCGTAGCGTAGTGGTTAAGGCACTGAGCTACAAGCCAGAGGGTCGAGGGTTCAAGTCCCGTTGGGGTCAGGATTTTTAAACTGACCCAAACCCTCTGGCGGCACTATGGCCCTGGGGTCGACTCAGCCTCTAACTGAAATGAGTACCATACGCTTGTTCTGGGGGGTAAAGGCGGCCGTCACGCAGGGCTGACAACCCGGCTGGCATAAAGTGTCGATTGTCTAGAAAAAGTGGGAGCCTTAACCTCCTACTACCCCAAGGGCCTCCGGGCCTGTTGTGGGATCACTTTACTTTATCATAAATTTTCTCTAACAAAAGTTATATTTAAAATATATAAGACTGTTATTCTCCCAGTTATACTACATGGATACGAGACATGGACTCTTACTTTATGTAATTGTAATGTTATTGCTGTTTTTGTTGTTTATTTTTCTTTACACTAGTACCAATTATTACTTTATTGTAACGGACTGTCAACAGCACGTACGGCTTACTGCCCGTGCGACCCATATTTGTAAATAATATTGTAAATATCTTACTTTTTGTCTAATAAAGTCCTACTACTACTACTACTACTACTACTTTAAGGGAGGAGAAAATATTACAGGTATTTGAGAATATAGTTCTTAGGAAACTTTGGACCAAATCGAGATGAACAGACAGGCGAATGGAGAAAATTTCATAGTAGTGAGTTACATGATCTTTATAGGAAATCAGATATAATAAGAACGGTTAAGTCTACTAGAATGCGATGGATAGGACATGTGGCACGAATGGCGAGTGAAACAGAGGCATGGATGATTCTTGTAGGAATACTAGAGAGGAAACGCCCAGTTGGTAGATCAAGATTGAGGTGGGAGAATATCATTAACCATGATTTGAGGGAAGTAGAGTATATGGAATAATTGGAAAACATTAGCTCAGGATTGGGATGTGTGGAGAGTTTATGTTCACGCGGTCATGAAACCAGGTGTTCGATAGTGTCAGTGAGTTAAATGGTGAGTAACGGAATTTTACCGTGAACTTTATTAGTAATAATCCATGTATTTCTAAAAAAAATGTGTGCGCATCGATATTTTCATTAAGTTTTGAAACTGTTGTTTGTGTAGTAAAGAAGTAATCAAATTCCTTCGTGCCTAGTTGTAAAAGAAAGTATTCAAAACATATTTATATCAAACAAACCACACTTCAATCTCAATTATCTCAGTAATAAATAATAGTTCTAAAAAACTAAAAAATCACGCTTTATTAGAAAATCAAACTCAAAAATGAAAAATAATTTTAATTTCCAACACGCTTGGGATAAATTTAAAGTGATCAACAAAAAAATCATCTCCAACACATATAGAATGAAACTAGAACTATCAACAAAAAGAAAATAATTTTACCATCAGAAGCGTGCGGTGCTCTATATCAATTAATATATTTGATAATAAACAGATATTGGTAAAAGTAAAGTCTCTAAGAAGAAAACGTAAAAATCATAAAAAGCACCCCACGCTTTTGATGGTAAAATTATTTTCTTTTTGTTGATAATTCTAGTTTTATTCTATATGTGTTGGAGATGATTTTTTTGTTGACCACTTTAAATTTATCCCAAGCGTGTTGGAAATTAAAATTATTTTTCATTTTTGAGTTCGGTTTTCTAATAAAGCGTGCTGTTTTAGTTTTTTAAAACTATTATTTATTTTTTATTTTTTAGTTTTAATATTTTACAGAATAAGATAAGAATGTAAATATCTTTAAATTCCATACTATTGTAGTATGAGCTAAAAGTATTACTCTTCTAAAAAAAATCCTCCCCAGCCGGATTCGAACCAGCGACCTATGGATTACTGAAATTGTATACCACTAGTTCACTGCTCTACCAACTGAGCTCTTACAACGATTGACTAAAAAGTCGACAAGTCCGTAACCTATTATACCAGTTTTAATTTTTTTGATTTTCTGATGATTCTGGCCAGGAATTTAGAAATAAAATATGAAATTATTGTAGTGTCACGGGTACTTTACAAGTATACAAAGTTTCAAGTCGATCCAATGTCTCTAAGTGGGTGAAAATCGTGTTCAAAGATTCCGTTACATAAATACAAAGACACTTATTTTGATTTTCTGATGATTCTGGCCAGGATTTTAGAAAATAAATATGAAATTATTGTATTGTCACGCGTTCTTTACAAGTATACAAAGTTTCAAGTCGATCCAATGTCTCTAAGTGGGTGAAAATCGTGTTCAAAGATTCCGTTACATAAATACAAAGACACTTTTTTTGATTTTCTGATGATTCTGGACAGATTTTTAGAAAATGAATATGAAATTATTGTATTGTCACGGGTCCTTTACAAGTATACAAAATTTCAAGTCGATCCAATTATTTTAAGTGGGTGAAAAACGCATTGAAAGATTCAGTTACATAGATAGATAGATAGATACAGGTCAAGCTAATATAAAGCGTGTAAAAAAAGTCCATAACGCAGGAACGGTGCAAACTAAGCGATTTTTTCTGTAAATTAAACTTGTGGTCCATTTTCACTGGTTAGTGAATATATATTTAATTTGTTAATATTTAAACTCGCTAAATAATATCTGTACAAGTTATTTAACTGTGTCGGATAGTACTGAAAAAAAAAGGCGATTCCGATTGAGGGTCTTTCCACTTTTCAGCGGTTGCCCTTTTACCAGCCGGCTGCTGGCCCTTCACATCCACATGTGTCAATCACAGAGGTAGATGATCAACAGCCAGTGTAGGGGTGACATGTGGTTAGCATGTCGAGTCCCCCAGCCGTTATAGCTGGTTCCTCAACCAAACAAAAAGCGACATTTTTAATTTCGGGTTTCAGCTAACATCCCACATATAATTGTTGGATTTCGCTGATGTTTACAGCATAACGTCCTTGTTGTATTTTTAATATCATATACTGAGTTTTGTTGCGAAAAAGTGAAAAGTAAGGCTACTACAGTGATTTAATTATTCGTTTCAAATTAACTCCTCTTTCTAATGGCCCGACTTTGCTGGTTAAAAAACAAGACCTTACTTTGATTTTGCTGGTTAGAGAATTAATATTTTTTAATTGATTGCACATTCCTAGTTTGGTTCCGAAAAAAAACAGAAATTGCGACCACTAGAACTCTAATCCTTGTATCACAAAACTCAATATATTAGGCCAACTTCTTTAAATGAGTCTAAATACATTATTGTATAACTTGAAGAAAAAATTCAATTTCTACTGATTAACTTTTCCATGGATTCCTTAAAAAATATTAATAACTTGAAGAAAAATTTAAATTTCTACTGATTAACTTTTCCATGGATTCCTTAAAAAATATTAATAACTTGAAGAAAAATTTGAATTTCTACTGATTAACTTTTCCATGGATTCCTTAAAAAATATTAATAACTTGAAGAAAAATTTAAATTTCTACTGATTAACTTTTCCATGGATTCCTTAAAAAATATTAATAACTTGAAGAAAAATTTAAATTTCTACTGATTAACTTTTCCATGGATTCCTTAAAAAATATTAATAACTTGAAGAAAAATTTAAATTTCTACTGATTAACTTTTCCATGGATTCCTTAAAAAATATTAATAACTTGAAGAAAAATTTAAATTTCTACTGATTAACTTTTCCATGGATTCCTTAAAAAATATTAATAACTTGAAGAAAAATTTAAATTTCTACTGATTAACTTTTCCATGGATTCCTTAAAAAATATTAATAACTTGAAGAAAAATTTAAATTTCTACTGATTAACTTTTCCATGGATTCCTTAAAAATATTAATAACTTGAAGAAAAATTTAAATTTCTACTGATTAACTTTTCCATGGATTCCTTAAAAAATATTAATAACTTGAAGAAAAATTTAAATTTCTACTGATTAACTTTTCCATGGATTCCTTAAAAAATATTAATAACTTGAAGAAAAATTTAAATTTCTACTGATTAACTTTTCCATGGATTCCTTAAAAAATATTAATAACTTGAAGAAAAATTTAATATTCTACTGATTAACTTTTCCATGGATTCCTTAAAAAATATTAATAACTTGAAGAAAAATTTAAATTTCTACTGATTAACTTTTCCATGGATTCCTTAAAAAATATTAATAACTTGAAAGAAAAATTTAAATTTCTACTGATTAACTTTTCCATGGATTCCTTAAAAAATATTAATAACTTGAAGAAAAATTTTAATTTCTACTGATTAACTTTTCCATGGATTCCTTAAAAAATATTAATAACTTGAAGAAAAATTTAAATTTCTACTGATTAACTTTTCCATGGATTCCTTAAAAAATATTAATAACTTGGAAGAAAAATTTGAATTTCTACTGATTAACTTTTCCATGGATTCCTTAAAAAATATTAATAACTTGAAGAAAAATTTAAATTTCTACTGATTAACTTTTCCATGGATTCCTTAAAAAATATTAATAACTTGAAGAAAAATTTAAATTTCTACTGATTAACTTTTCCATGGATTCCTTAAAAAATATTAATAACTTGAAGAAAAATTTAAATTTCTACTGATTAACTTTTCCATGGATTCCTTAAAAAATATTAATAACTTGAAGAAAAATTTAAATTTCTACTGATTAACTTTTCCATGGATTCCTTAAAAAATATTAAATGCAGTAAACCAAACTATCTTATAGTACACATGGCCAGTTTAAACACATACACTCATATATGTTACGGTAATTTTGGTTCCTACTCTATGTAAAAAAGGTGAAGTAATCCCCATTATAGGCTTTAAGAGGTTCTTGAAGTAGAAGAAGTTTAAGACTCCCACCTTTTTACGCAATCAGCCCTGCGCGAAGGCCGCATTTACCTCCAGAACATGTGTTCAGTTCTCATTTCACTTAGAGGCTGATTCGACACCAAGGCAATGGTGCCGCTGGGAGTATTTGGGCGAGTTTAAAATTCCCGACATCACCGGGACTCGAACCCTCAACTTTCTGGCTTGTAACGTACTGCCTTACCCAAATACGCTATGGCATTCCGCAAATAGACGCAAATGTACTTTTTTTTAAATTTTCATGAGAACTACCTCAATAGCTTTATTCCTTTGGAATTTGCAAAGAACACAACTTTTGGACACCCTGCAGATTCTAGACGAAATACATTTCAGGCGAATATAGATAAATAATTAAATCAAAATTCATATTTAAGCAGTTTATAGGTTATATCTATCTCTTTTAGGAGTATTTTTCAATACTTTACCTAGGTATTGATCTTCCAATTAGAATAAAATTAAAACGTCACCACAAATTATGCTACAGCTTCAACGTAAGATATAAATCTTGAATCAAAAAACTAAACAAAAATCTACGTAGAACATGTGTTGATCCTCGCGCATGCGTTTTCGAAAATAATCTCAAATAACATAATTGATAAATCCCACATAGATCACATATTTAAAGAATCACTTAATTTCACGGATAAAATTCGGCGAAAATGACTTGTAGATAACGAACGATACACTAAGTTTGATCACACCCACAACACTGATACACTAAACATTGGTGTACGGAAACACATGTGCGAGGCGATGACGCACGGAGCAGTCGATCCGTCGAGAAGAGGCACTACAATGTGGGACACGGCAAACCAACTCCACTGCTTTCCCACTCCATCCGAGAGATGCCACCACAATCGCTTACACTAAATCTAGCTCCTTTGCTGTAATCTCAGCATATAGGACTAAATAATTGAGACACCTTAACGTAACTATACGTTATACGTTACATGTAAACATGCTGAGGATTTTAAGGGGCAATTAAGGGGTACGGGAGTAAATCTTGACACCTACAAAATATTTTTGCTGAGATAATTGCGATTAAAGTCTGATATGCAACATAAATCTGTTTTGAATTTTTTCGCAACTTGTCCGAAAGATTGTTTTATTACACAAAAAGTATGTTTCACAACTTAACAAGAGATGGAGAATGTAAAAATTTAATTTTTTATATATTCGTGGATTTTAGTTTTTCGTTCACAGCGCTCGATTTTCATAATAGAAGAAGGTGAAAAGTGCTAAAATAAGCTAAAAAATGAAAGAAGTATAATTTACTTTATAGCCTAAGACTATTATTTATGAAAAAATTGAATGTGTACAAATAAAAAAAGAGTGTTAAAATTTGAAAACAAACTAGTATTTTTAAATTAAGTTTGCTACTGTAAGGATCTACTTATTAATTAAAATATACTTTATTGCGCAATAGTGCGTTTTGTCGTACTTACTAGTAATGGCGACCATTATTGCGGGTTCAACTTCCTACATTTCGGGTTACCGATTGAGGGTCTTTCCACTTTTCAGCGGTTGCCCTTTTACCAGCCGGCTGCTGGCCCTTCACATCCACATGTGTCAATCACAGAGGAAGATACATTTCGGGTTTGCCAACCTAAATAACTATACTGTAATGTTACATTTACACCCACGTGCGGGAAGTAACACCACTGCCCTCTATGTATACTACATACAATGTAGGCCTATATACAGAAAATATCCAAAACATAGTGTTAATATATATTATACGAAACAAATCACTGCATTTTAAATGAACTTAACTTTATTTGAAACAATTTAAAACAATAAATACGTACTTGCGGCCATGTTATCAATAATTGTTCTCAAGGCCTCCTGTTGTTTCAACTAATAAACATTGCCCACATTGTTAACGTTAGTCAATTGTTTAAAATGAACGCAAATATTTCCAACAAACATGATATTATTTTACAATTATTTATTATTATTTTGAAAACACCATCGCGCAAAAAAATAATGTACAACGCACGTTTGTGAAGTGTTCCACTTCCCAACCTCTCATTGTAATATACTATTTTTTCCTTTCTTGCAGATGTGCAGTATTTAAATTTTGTTTAGTCTCAGATTCACTATTACCACGTTCAAGGAAAGCTGACGAGAATAAAATATTGTTAGATTGGACATTTAATATAAATAAATAAATAAACATATAAATAAAATAATAAATATCTCATTAAATTATGAAACCCGTAGGTTCATACCGGGGCAGACATAAACTCTCCACACATCCCAAATATGAGCTAATGTTATCCAATCACTCCCTGTATAATTCACAGTCCTCAAAATAATGGTTAATGCCATTCTCCCATATTTTTGCCTACCTACTGGAAGTTTCCCTTCTGGTTTTCTTACAAATAGTTTTATGCCTCTCTTTTATTCGCCACTAGCGCCTTATGTCCTATCCAAGGCAGTCTGCAAGACTTAACAGTTCTTACTACATCTCGATTTTATAAGGTCTTCTCTATTCACCTGTCTGTTCGACATTCTTTGTCCAAAAAAAAAAATACACATGCACACACACACACACACACATATATTGTATTGTAAGCCTATGTTTTCCCTTTACAGAGATTTAGGCGCTCTTCCCCTACAGGGAAGAATTTGAACCATACTAATTTAGTTACACTTGTTTTCGTATAGATGTCATTTTTGAGTGGTACGTGGTGCGTTCCGCCTCATACTGACATCCAGGAAACCAAGGTAGTACTAGAACAGAAAAATTCGGTAAATTTTGCTTAGAGGCCTTTTCATTCAGGCTTAAGGATTTTTTACGAGCCTGAAAATCTTCAGACTCGGGACCCACGGCTTAAAGTCCCTCCCGGAGGACTTGCTCCTTGGATTTTTCCGTCCTAAAAAATCCATCGACCCCGGCCGGGTTGAACCCGCGACCCTTGGGACCAGAGGCAAGGAGCATAACCATTAGTCCACCGCGGCCGACTATATATATATATATATATATATATATATATATATATATATATATATATATCCATCCATCGTAATTCTGCCAGAGGGCAGGTCTTTCACTGCAATCATAGCATTTTCATGCTATGCTTTTCAGCTTTACTAGGGAATTGTAGGTGTGGTAGCTTCCCGTTGCTTTCCACACCGGTGAAGGATGATAATGATGAGGTGATAAGGATGATGATGATGGCCATATGACTTCGGGGACCGTTTGGGCCTTAAAGTTTTCCTGACATTTGTCTTACAGGTGAGGAAAACCCCCAATAAAAACCTCACCCAGAAAAACTGCCCCGACCGGGGATCGAACTCGGGCCAGCTGTGTGACAAGGCAGCACGCGACCTCGAGACCACAGAAAGACAAACGTTTGAATTGGATTTGCCTGGTTGTGTAATGGTTAGCACGCTAGGGTACCAATCCAGAGGTCCGGGTTCAAATCCCGTTCTGGCATTTATTTTTCTTATGTCATATATATCGTCTGTTTAGAACTAGTTTATTGAAATTACATTTTTTTTTTAATTTTCATGAAAGCTTAATTAAAGTTTGGATACTACCATATACACAATAATTATAATGTGAGGAAATGGATTTAACACTCTCTGATCACAAATTTGAAATTGATACAAATAACGTGAAAATATGAAGCTGATATATAAGAGTATTAGAACATCATGTATAGAGTACATTTTTATAGTGGAGTTAGAACAACTCAGTTCTAAGTAGGTTTTATACAACATATACATATATTGAAGATGGTAAAATAAATCAAATGACAAAATTATATGTAGGCCTACTGAAATATTAAAATAAAATAAACTGAGAAATTGAAAGGAAGAAAAAGGGGGTTATGGCCGAAAAAAAGTGATAGAAATTTACACCCATACTCAATTTCAGGCAACATGCTATCTCTAACTAACTCACTGGAACTATCGAACCCGTAGGTTCATGGCCGTACGGACATAAGCTCTCCATACATCCCTATCCTGAGCTAATGTTTTTCAATCATTCCCTGTAAAATCTACTTCCCTCAAACCATAGTTAGTGTTATTCTCCCACCTCATTCTTGGTCTACCATCTGGGCGTTTCCCCTCCGGTTTTCCTAAAAGAAGCTTCTATACACCTCTTTTATTCCCCATTCGTGCCACATGCCCTGCCCATCGCAGTCTACGAGACTTAACTGTTCTTATTATATCTGGCATCCTATAAAGACCATGTAGTTCATTGTTATGTAGTCTTCTCCATTCACCTGTCTGTTCATCTCTCTTTGCTCCAAACATTTTCCTAAGAACTTTATTCTCAAATACTCGTAATCTTCTTTCCTCCCTTAAAGTAAGAGTCCATGTTTCGCACCCATATAATATAAGTGGTAGAATAATAGTTTTATATATTTTCAGTTTAATGTTTTTTGAATGGAGTTGGGACGTCAAGAGTCTCTGTAATGCATAATAGCACGAATTTCCAGAATTGAGTCTATGTTTAATTTCTTTGTGCATCTCATTCCTATTTGTGATTATTGTTCCCAGATTTTTTAATACAGCCACATCCACAAAATTTCCCTCATTTGTCATTTGCCGTCCATTTCCATATAATGTATTTCTATGTGTGAACATAACATATAGTGCATTCACGAATTTAAGCCATTTGTTGACCTGTTTCGGCCTCAAGAGAAACACAATCCAAAAGTCTTAAGTGGACGTCCTGGTCTTCTTCTTCCTGCAGGTTGATATCTTAACATTTGTTTGGGTATTCTGTGATCTTCCATTCGATGAACATGTTGCATCCATCTTGACTTATAATCAGAAATTTTGTTTTCTAAAGATTCCATGTGTAATTCTTCTAAGATGTCTTCAATTTTTTGTGATCTAGTAGTGTGTATCCTGCAGTCCTCCGAAGGTATCTCATTTCAGCAGATCTAAATCTCTGTATATCCTTCTGTTTCAACGTCTATAGTTCGTGAACATAACATGCTCATCATATTCCACAATATTTAAATGTGTTCTCATTATATCCATTTTCCCATAACATTTATGTGGCGCACTGCTATGCAATCTTCTCCATTCACCTGTCCATCTCTCTTAGGCCCAAAAATTTTGCCACGAACTTCATTCTCATCAGACGTTTCTGTATTAGTATTTAATCCAACTTTTTCTAATAAACTTGGATCTTTCTAACCATATATGGATTTTGAATTATTTGCAGCTATAAATTGCCGTTTTAGATGCTGATGAGAATTTTAAAACTAGTTCAGCAGTAATCACCACTTTAACACATAATGAATAACAAAGTGTGAAATGTCCTTTGGGAAGTGGTAGAGCAGGTTGTTGAATGATGGATTAGGAACATTGGACGGCAGTCTACAAAGTGATTTAACTGTTTCGTAGAAGACAATGACAGGATTCTCGAGTCCCAGAGGCATTGAGAAACCTCTCTAGTGCGGGTCTATTCCTCTAGCTGTCAATTACAATGCTCTAGAAATACAGTACGTGCATCCGTTTCCTAACTTGTAACACATTACCCAGAAAATTCACTACAATATCTGGCTAAATATAACCGGTTATATTCAATACCATTTCACATAGACAACTGAAATATAACATATTGTCAATACTAGTTGATTAACAGCTATACAGTGTGTCTGTAAAGTTATTATCCATTTCAAAGATACCGGCCTTCAGCGCACAATAAACCTTTATATCACTCTTCATTGCATTAATTCTTTACGAATGTAAGAGCGAGTTTTCTTTTTCTTTTGAGGACACCTGGTAGAGTTCGCTTCTAAATTGTTATGCTTAGTCAACATTTTAAACAAACTGTATTTTCTAAGGAACTACACTACTTAGGGCAATAAAATTTCTACATCCAATTAAGGCAGGTTTTCTGTTGGTACTACTGTCATTTATTTTTATCTAGCATTAATTGCTTTCATTTTACTAGGGTTTTCAAATCATATAATAATTTACAAAAAATATACATACCTCCCCATATGGGTACACTTTTCTCTGAAACTAATCATCAGAAAACTACACTATTCTTTTTACTGACATTGTTTGTGAGTGGCTTGAGATTACCAGTGAACAATTTACTCACTTGAGAGCGTAACATATTTTATAAAATTATTTACATTAAGATATTTTTATTTATTTTTTGCATTAAATTTGTTTTCTTGAGAATAATATATTTTAACAACAAAATATTTGACCGACTGGATACAGCTAGACACTCTAAAGATCCACAAAAAGATTCAAGCTCCTATGTTACATAGTTTCTGAGAAATGTGAACCTGTAACTTAAAAAATCAATTTTTTTGTAAATCATTATATGATTTAAAAACCCTGGTATAATGAAATCAATTAATGCCAGATAAAACTCAATGACAGTAGTACCATCAGAACACCTGCCTTAATTGGCAGTACAATTTTTATTGTCCTATGTAGTGCAGTTCCTTACAAAATATAGTTTGTTTAAAATGTTGACTAGGCATACAAGTTTGTAAGCGAACTCTACCAGATGTCCTTAAAGTTTGTTCTAAATTTGTTTTATTTATATTATTACCTAATGTATTTAATTACTTTCTTAATTTTAATATCGATCTATTATATAATGTTTTTTTTAAATCACACTCCTTTACATTAATTCTTCGTGTGTTTTATATTTTGAAATGTTCTCCAAAATTTGTTTTGTTTTATATTTACCCTAAATGCCTTTAATTTCCATTTTCAGTCTGGTATTAATCTGTTTTATATTATTTATTTTAATTGCCATTCTATTACTTTTAAATTTTTAAGTGCCAGAATATATGTTATATCTTGAAAAACTGGCTCCTAAATGTGTATGTATGTTGTTTTTCCCTCTCCATTTAACTAAAAATGTGTATAGTAATATAATTTAAAGAAATCTCGAGAGAAAGGAAATACATTCTCATTTACATTCCACACTGGCCTGCTTGGTCATACGTGCATTTTATTCATGAATAAAATAAAAAAATAAACATAAGAATATATGAACAAATACATACATGACTACACACCTACACTCATATATACATAATGTATAAAAACAAAGAATTGTGTAAGGCTATATCTACAGTACATCCACAATAATACACATCTATACCCATACATAGAAAGACCATGTGTATAGATATAAAAAATGTATCTCATTTTATACAGTAATTAAAAACCCATGTTACAGAGCATATTAAAAACACATTTTATTCATTCATTTAGCCTGGTGGAGTTAACGCCATGTGGTCTTCTCTTCCACTCACCAGGACAAACATATAAAATTTAATTACAAAATTACAATAATATTACATACTAAATAATATACTGAACAATAATAAAAATAATGTCTAACAATACAATAAAATTAAAGACAATTAAAACTAGTCGAAGGTGGGCAATGAAAACCTCGTAACTCCATTTTGGTCCATTTTACAGGAGAAACAGCTGTTAAAACAATTATGAACATTGATAAGCAATAGTTCTCACATATTTTACTATAGAATGCAAGTCAAGTTATTAATACATTTGAAGTCCGTGTTCTCAACAAGTTATGCGTCACATATTTCTGTGCTGGCTGCTGGAGTTATGTGGTTTTTAATGACTGATGGAGTTATGAGGTAATGAAATAAATATACACAAAGGTTTTATAAGAAACAGAGGCAATGTATCTTTCGGCTGTCTTCCAATCGGAGCCAAGACAACATTTCAAATACTGGAGTTACGTGGTCTGATTTACGGAGGTTGCATATATAACATGCACAAGCATTATGAACTCGTTGCAGTCTTTGTCCGAATGTGGTATTCATGTCAGTTAAGATAAGTCAGAATAATCGAAATGCGGCGTAATAGAAGTTGAGACAAGTACTATTCCCAATGAAGAAGGAAGGAAATTTTTCAAACGTTTTAGGGAATGGAAGATTGAATATTTTTTTTACAAGTTTCTCTTAAATAAACCTTCCAATTAAGATTTTGGTCGAAATATACACCAAGATTTTTTCACGGAAGGTTTAAACGGAATTTTAGTTTGATTTATATTTACAGAAATTATCGATGGGGACGAGTGGAGAAGCAAAATAAATGTTTTGGGACAGAAATATGTGTAAACAGCTCGAATCTATTATAAAAGAAAAGATAAATACAAAGTCTCTGCTCACAGAATCTTGTTTCTAAGATTGCAGCTTTTAAAGTAACGGACAGAATCGAATCGCACCACTAACACTAAACTTTGAAATGTGTATATTTTATGTGTATTATTTCTGTAACTGAACTGCACCTGAGAACGAGCTCTTATTCATTCGGGTGTCAATACTGAGTACAACATTTATGAATAAAATAATACCTATTCTTATGTTTTTTTAGGCAGAGTAGGTGCTAAGAATGATCAAGGCTAGGAAAGTTCCAAATGTCCGATTTCCGTCTCAACAAGCCACCGTTCCCATTGCCATAAGGTTCAATGGAGCACACATTGTAATATAGAAAGTGTTATCAGCAGACATAAGGTTGAATAGAACACATGCCTCTATTATGCGCCACCGTAGCATATTCATGTCAGGCTCTCACCACTGGGATCTCGACATCGAGTCTCGGTCACTCGGAGGGGTTTCGTGATGGACGAAACGGAGTTTTGGCAGGTTTTCTCAGGGTTTCTCACGTTTTCTTCTGCCACAAATTTAAATCCACCAATTCTGCACACTCATATCTTACATTCCTAGTAATTTCGTTCATCCGTCCCTAAGACGGTGTGTCAAGCGTCGTAGGACGACACTCTTGTCGCTAATAGACCTCTATAAATATAGCTGACTCACTTCATCTCATCCCTCGACTCGACCCTGATTTCGACACGAGTTGAGGATATGTAAAACACGGAGAGCAATATATTTGGAAGAAGAATGTTCGGAGAATAAAAACAGGCCGAATGCCGAAAATTATGTTAGATATAACAATGTCCACCGCTGTGTTCTCGAGGTAGCGTGCTGTCTTGTCACGCAGCGGGTCCGGGTTCGGGTTCGGTTCACGGTCAGGAGAGGCTCCTGGGTGAGGTTTCTTCGGTTTTTTCCTCACCTGTAAGACAAATGTCAGGGAGCTTAGGGGCCAACGGTCCCGAAAATCATCCGGCCATTATCATCAGCCTTCACTGGTGTGGAAAGAACGAGAAGCTACCACACATATAATTCCCTAGTAAAGCTACAAATCACAGCCTGAAAAAGCTATGATTGCAGTGAAAGACCTATCCTCTGGCAGAATGACTATGGATGGATGGAGGCAGAGGAAGACCTAAAACCTCCTGGAGTCATGGAATATCTTTATAGATGAAGGAGAAACAACTACAACCAGGACATTGGATGGGCCGACAAAATTGGCTATTAGGAATCGGACGATGTCAGAGACATTAATCAACCGATGATCTATATATTGTTATTATTATTATTATTATTATTATTATTATTATTATTATTATTATTATTATAGATGATGCTCTCTCATATTTAATGTTATTTGAAACAAAATTTCATTTGGAATTTTCTTCTGACACGAAATTAAACTACTCGTCAAAGCAGAGACCATCGGATTCTATTATATTGAGCCATCTTTCAACGAGGTCTATCCCGCGACGGTATTAGTCTCTGGTTTTCTTATACGAAGAATTCGTTGAGGACCACTTTCACAGCTTCAATGTTTTTGATATTACATGAAGGAAATGGGCAAAATGAGTCATGGATCGAAACAGATTATAATCTTAAGAAGCAAAATCAGGATTATATCCTGATTGTGGTACCAGTTCGATTCCTGTTAATTCCAGAACTATTGTCATAGTTTTTCGTGTGTATGGGGTCCTGTCGAGTTTGAACCCGTGACCAACAAAACACCATGAACTCCTTCCAGATGTTGTGGATAAAATTCCACGGCGACTACATAACCGTTTGGCACAAACGTCCAGTGAATCACTCCTTCAAATTTCCACAAGACACACAACGTTACATTAAAAAGCTGATATAGTTATGAGACAAACTAATAATAATAATAATAATAATAATAATAATAATAATAATAATAATAATAACAATAATAATAATAATAATAATAAAATAAAATAATAATAATTGTATTGTAAGCCCATGTTTCCCTTTACAGAGATTTAGGCGCTCTCCACCTACAGGGAAGAATTTGAACCATACTAATTTAGTTACACTTGTTTTCGTATAGATGTCATTTGAGTGGTCCGTGGTCAGCGTTCCGCCTCATACTGACATCTAGGAAACCAAGGTAGTACTAAGACGGGAAAATTCGGTAAATTTTGCTTAGAGGCCTTTTCATTCAGGCTTAAGGATGTTTTACGAGCCTGAAAATCTTGAGACTCGGGATCCACGGTTTAAAGTCCCTCCCGGAGGACTTGCTCCTTGGATTTTTCCGTCCTAAAAAATCCATCGACCCCGGCCGGGTTTGAACCCGCGACGCTCGGGACTAGAGGCAATGAGCATAACCACTAGTCCACCGCGGCCGATTAATAATAATAATAATAATAATAATAATAATAATAATAATAATAATAATAGTGATAAGTTACATTAATAACTTATATTAATCCAACCATAGTAATTCTGCCCGAAGGTATGACTTTCACCGCAATCATAGCATTTTCATGCTATGCTTTGCAGCTTTACTAGGGAATTATAGATGTCCTAGCTTCCCGTTGCTTTCCACACCGGTGAAGGATGATGATGATAATGATAAGGATGATGATAATGGGCGAATGATTTTCGGGGACCGTTGGACCCTAAGCTTCCTAACATGTGTCCTACAGATGAGGAAAAACCCCGAAAAAACTCACCCAGGAGCCTGTCCCTACAGGGAATCGAACTCGGGCCCGCTGCGTGACAAGGCAGCACGCTACCTCGAGACCACAGCGGTGGACCTTATATTAATAAGTTGTAAATATAATGCAATTATTATTATTATTATTATATTATTATTATTATTATTTTTATTTTTATTATTATTATTATTATTATTATTATTATTATTATTATTATTATTATTATTATGAACTCTCCAAAGCCTGTCCCAAGCCAGGTTGCAAGAGTGTTGAGGGGGAGGAGAAACAACCTCGTTAAAAAACCTGGGTTCACCTCGCCCGGCTGATAGCACCCAGCAAGAGCCCCTTATCTTGGATACAGATACAGCTGCCTTGTAGTTTGTCATTGGTTTGACAAAGGCTAGAGGAAGAAACCTTGACTAAAAATCATCTGGTCCTCCAAGTTGAGGGATGATTCAGGCCAGCTCTCTGTTCATTATTTTTAAAAAATAACAATGCTAAAAAGCCTAAAGAATTAAATTTAAGGCACAAAAATATATGAAAATTTGTACTGAATTAAAATATATTATCATTGTTATTATTGATGTTATTGTTGTTGTTATTGTTGTCATTTTTGTTGTTATAGAAAATTAATACAATAATATAGTTTATGGGGTTTAAAGATCAATATGGATAAATCTAGATATATGACAATAGGGGATCTTCCTCAAGATTTAATACTAGAAGAAAATTTAGGGACAATTAAATACACTGAAGAATATAAGTATTTGGGAATTAAAATTACTAAAGATGGAAAACAAGAATCAGAGATAAGAAACAGGATCAATATAGGAAAGTATGCTATATCTGCCCTAAATGGAATAGTATGGGACAAACATATCTTCAAAGAAAAAAAAAACTGTTTTTAATACAATAATCAGAAGCATTATTACCTTTGGAGCTGATGTTTGGGCTTTAAATGCACAAATGAAAAAAAAAATACTCGCCACTAAAATGGACTACTGGAGACGTGCTGCAAGAATATCCAGGAAGGATAAAATTCGAAATTCATATATAAAAGAAAAAATGCAGGTACAATATTCAATATTAGATTTTATAAAGAAGAAACAATTAAATTGATACGGACACAATAGAAGGATGGAAGAAGGAAGACTACCTAAGATAATCATGGATTGGGAACCACAGGGAAGGAAAAAGAAGGGTAGACCAAATATTACGTGGATTCAGGGAATCAATGAAACTAAGAGGGAATGGGAAATAGAAGAAGATATATGGATGAACAGCCATGAATGGAAAAATGTGTTGAATCAAATGGCCAGTTAACTGTGAACATGGGTACCGGAAAAATGTATATTCATTGTAAAAGCCGGAATAATAAAAATAAAAATTGTTATTATTGTTGTTATTGTTGTTATTGTTATTATTGTTGTTATTGCTGTTGTTATTATTATTATTGTTGTTATTGTTATTATTATTGTTATTATTGTTGATATTATTTCTGTTATTGTTGTTAGTATTGTTATTAGTGTTATTTTTGTTACTGTTATTAATATTGTTATTATTATTATTTTTGTTATTATTATTGTTATTATTATTATTATTATTATTATTATTATTATTATTATATTATTTAATGAGGCAACATACGCCAAATGAAAAGTGAACCTATATTAACATGTATGAATACAGTTTGTTTGAGTTGGCTATCCTGTTGAACAGCCTGGTAAATACATTAAATTAACATTTATTATTACTTTATTCGTGAGGCACTAATTTAAGCATTAAAACATGACACACAATTTTCATCATGCAAATTTACATTAGCAAAATGAACACATTATCGTAATAGAAATAGTAACTGAAGCATGAGGGACGTATAATGAAAATTCAGCAGCAGAGTGATTATTAAAAATGTCCATCACGCAAGAACCGACGAAACTAATTCGAATGTATTATTCTATTTTCCTAACTTCAGAAATATATTATTTATTAATTCGTATGCATATAGTTTCATTCCGAGGAAACAAATTAAAAATGTCCATCACGCAAGAACCGACGAAACTAATTCGAATTTATTATCCTATTTTCCTAACTTCAGAAATATATTATTTCTTAATTCGTATGCATATAGTTTCATTCCGAGGAAACAAATTAAAAATGTCCATCACGCAAGAACCGACGAAACTAATTCGAATTTATTATCCTATTTTCCTAACTTCAGAAATATATTATTTCTTAATTCGTATGCATATAGTTTCATTCCGAGGAAACAAATTAAAAATGTCCATCACGCAAGAACCGACGAAACTAATTCGAATTTATTTTCCTAACTTCAGAAATATATTATTTCTTAATTCGTATGCATATAGTTTCATTCCGAGGAA
The DNA here is from genome assembly GCA_030220185.1 of Diploptera punctata. NCBI lineage: Eukaryota > Metazoa > Arthropoda > Insecta > Blattodea > Blaberidae > Diploptera > Diploptera punctata. Next base: position 4,889,014 of record JASPKZ010007251.1, on the reverse strand, counting down.
ACAAATTAAAAATGTCCATCACGCAAGAACCGACGAAACTAATTCGAATTTATTATCCTATTTCCCTAACTTCAGAAATATATTATTTCTTAATTCGTATGCATATAGTTTCATTCCGAGGAAACAAATTAAAAATGTCCATCACGCAAGAACCGACGAAACTAATACGAATTTATTATCCTATTTTCCTAACTTCAGAAATAAATTATTTCTTAATTCGTATGCATATAGTTTCATTCCGAGGAAACAAATAGAGTGAATCAATACTAATAAAATTCATTATTAAAACCGTTGAGGTGGAGAGTCATAAAATAAAATAAGTTAAAATATACCTTCTTAGGTAAGATCCGTCGTCCTCAACTTATAAAATATGCATTCTCTATGTCTGTAGGCCTTTCAGAATACCCGTTCCATCTTCAGTAGGTCCTTCTTCGCTACAATATCTAGTATGATGGTTGATGCTATGATATTTTTCATTTTACTTATTCAACTAATCATAAGAAGTATATTAATTTTCGTCTTTCAACCTCATTTATGCCAAGAAGATCGGGATGAGTAGATTCGCCGACAACGTCGGGTATTTTACTTATTCAACTAAACATAAAAGCACATTAATTTTCATTATTTAGACGTAACAGCGCACGCTGTTACGTCTAAATATATATATATATATATATATATATATATATATTACGTCTAAATATAGGGCCTATAAATATATAATCGAGTAAGTGATTAATGATAAATAATTATTTTTTCTCGAGAGTTAAATTTATTGTTTCATTAATAGTATTTTTTCTCATTTTTCTATCTTGCATATTGTATATTCCATTTGTTAAATCTAGATTAAACCAAAATATAGGCCTATAGCAAATAATAATTATATAGTAGATATATAATGTAATATTTTGTTTATTTTAATTTAGAGGAAGGCTTACTGGCAAGGGTTATGGCTGCGGTGGATGCTGCAGGACCAAGGATTGGTGATCGTGTGTACCAGAACATGGTACGGAGGTACCGTATCTGTATTGACGTAAATGGTCGTCACATCGAACCTTTCTTGTGGACTCAGACGACAAGCAGCAGGCGTCAGAGAGAGCAACTTGTGTTGCGGTATTTGGCGTGTAGCGGGGAAAACGATACGTTTCTGGACATGAGTACCTATGCTAAAAATGAACGTCTTGGTTCCCACTTACATGTCCTTAAAGTATGTAATGGGAATTTAGTTACACCCTATATATATATATATAAACATCAACATAAAGAACGTAAACATGATGTAGACATAGGGGCATAATTCACAGTAATACGAGTAAGGGAGATGACATTATATCAAAAAGAAATGTAAAGTAGGGGGATTCCCTCAAGCGAAAACGTATCAGAGACCAAGAATATGACATTACATTTTATAACTACTAAAAAGAAGGAAGAAAGAGGCAACAATAAAGAGAATTGATGGTAAGAGTAGTAGAAATGGAGTGGAAGGGACACAGATATGGCACAGTGACAAGAAAAAGTTAGCGGTTAGCAAAAGACTTGAAGAAATACCGCACTGGACGAAATGACAACGTGAACTCATACTAACTTACCACACATGCTTCCTGCGAATTTTGTATTCAAATTTTCCTAATGTCTTCGGGATGCAAAATCAAATGACTTGTAGTACCAAATCATTATTATTATTATTATTATTATTATTATTATTATTATTATTATTATTATTATTATTATTATTATTCCAGAAATAATAATAATAATAATAATAAATCCTTACTTATTCACTGGCACTATCGAACCCGTAGCTTCATGGCCGCGCGGACATAAGCTCTCCATACATACCTATCCTGAGCTAATGCTTTCCAATCCTTCCCTGTATAATCTACTTTCCTCAAATCATAGTTAATGTTGTTCTCCCACCTCATTCTTGGTCTACCAACTGGGCGTTTTCCCTCTGGCTTTCCTACAAGAAGCTTCCATGCACGTCTTTCATTCCCCATACGCGCAACATGTCCTGCCCATCGCAATCTACGAGACTTAACTGTTCTTAATATATCTGGCTTCCTAAATAATAATAACAATAATAATAATAATAATAATAATAATAATAACAATTATAACAATAACAACAATAACAACCATAACAATAATAATAACAATAACAACAATAAAAATAATAATACCAATAAAAACAACAATAATAATAATGTTAATAGCAATAACAATAATAACAATAACAGCATCAATAATAATAATAGCATTAATAATAACAATAATAATAATAATTACAATAAAACAATAATAATAATATTATTGATAATAATTACAATAATAACAATAACAATAACAATAAACACAACAATAACAATATTATTAATAATATTAATAGGAGTACGTCGTAGCGTAGTTAGTTAGTATAATACGCTACAAGTCAAAAGATCAAGGGTTCGATCCCGTGTGTGTCAGAATTTTTTAATTGTTGTAAACTTTCTGGCGGCACCATGATAATGGAAATGAGTTTTAGACGCTTGTTCTGGTGGTAAAAATGCAGGGCTGAGAAACCGGCTGCTATCTTGTGCCAATTGTCTAGAAAGGTGGGAGTCTTAATCTCCTAGATCCCAATAGCCTCCTAAATACTGTTGTGGGATAAATTTATCTTTAATAATGATAATGATAATAATAATAATAATAATAATAATAATAATAATAATAATAATAATAATAATAATAATAATAATAATAATCGTCTTTACGGTTTAGGCTAATTTACTAGCCTGCTCCGGCTCACAATTGCTGTTGTTTCCATTTTTCTTTGGTCTTCCCAAACTTCTTCTTTCTCGTTGTGAATGGTTGTATGTTGTTTTTGGTACTCTATTCTCAGAAAGCCTTGCTAAGTGTTCTTTCCAGTTTGTTCTGTATTTCTCTATTGTGTTTAATTCCTCTACTTTTAGTTGTCTTATTTATGTGTTGTTTTTTATCTGTTCTTTGATATCCTGCTATTGGCCTGAGGAATTTCATTTCAGTACCTTGTATTCTGGAAGATAATAATAATAGTAATAATGATAATAGTAATGATAATACTAATAATTATAATAATAAGTGTAGACTGCGATGGGCAGGATATGTGGCACGAATGGGGAATGAAAGACGTGCAAGGAAGCTTCTTGTAGGAAAACCAGAGGGAAAACGCCCAATTGGTAGACCAAGAATGAGTTGGAGAATAACATTAAAATATGATTTGAGGGAAGTAGATTATCCAGGGGATGATTCGAAAACATTAGCTCAGGATAGTATGGAGAGCTTATGTCCGCGCTGCCATGAATCGCCGGGTGCGATATTGACAGTGAGTTAGTTTATAATAATAATACTAATAATAATAATAATAATAATAATAATAATAATAATAATAATAATAATAATAATAATAAGTTATGCACAGTCCGCAGATAAAGGGAATGAAAGCACACGTCAAAAGGGGCATGGGGAATTGCAAGCGATAACATGCCATGCTACCTGATAATATACGAATAGTCATGTCACTCCATCTCTATAGTACATTTCAGGCGTATTCAATTTTATGTTTTATATTTTTTGTATTTTATGGTAATTAAATTTGCTTTTCTTGTTCATTTTAGTTACTTTATATTTTAATGTTTCTTAGTTTACTGTGAGGTAAGGGTGATGATTAACATTTTGAAGACTGGTTGAATTAAAATATGTAGGAACAATAATTCCAAATAGGAATGAGATGCACAAAGAAATTAAACAAAGGCTCTATTATGGAAATGCATGACAATACGCATTACAGAGACTTTTGTCCCAAACTTTTTCAAAAACATTAAACTGAAAAATATATACAACTATTGTTCTTGAAGTTATATGTATGCGAAGCATGGACTCTTTATGTTAAGAGAGAAGAAAATATTACGAGAATTTGAGAAAAAATGTCTTAGGGGAATTTTGTGAAAATATTACGAGAATTTGAGAAAAAAGTTCTTAGGGGAATTTTGTGAAAAATACACGCGAATGAAGAAAACTATATAACAGTGAGCAACATGATATTCTGGGAAACCAGTTATAATAAGAAATGTTAGTTTCGTAGACTGCGATGGGCAGGACATGTGGCAATAATGGGGAATGAAAGAAAGACATGGAAACTCGCTTGTAGCAAAACCTGAAGGAAAGCGCCCAGTAAGTAAGCCAAGAATGAGGTGAGAGAATAGCATTAAGCATGATTTGAGACAAGGAGATTATACAGGGATGTTTGGAAAACGTTAGCTCAAGATAGCTTATGTCCGCGCAGCCATGAACCTATGGGTTCGATAGTGCCAGTGAGTTAGTTTCAAGATGTGAGATGAGGATTCGAGATCTGGAGAATTAAGTATTTAATCAATTACTAACAAAAATAATTAAAATAAATGAGTTTATAATTATTTTGGTCACAGAACACAGTGTATTCACAATAAGAAAGCAAGGTATTGAGGCTGGTGAAAATGGACATTCAATAAAATAACACTAGTACATGATTACACACCTGAATTAATTTCATACATTAATTCAACAGATTTAGACATATTATAGATAAAACAAGCCAATTCAATGATATATTTAATGTTATATTGGGTAAGATAAGTGGAACAAATAGATCATAATATTGCAATTGGCTATAGAACAAGAATGAAAACAAAATAAAATTGTGCAAATAATTTTATGTAAATAATTTAGTATATTAAGCCATGCAGTTTTACTTTCTTTAAGGCGGAACATGCTGTAAATAAAATGTTATAAAAAAGTCTCTCCCTAAACCTAGACAGGGTTTGAACCCGCGACTCTCGGGACTAGAGGCAAGGAACATAAACACTAGTCCACCGCGACCAACAGTTCACTAATCATGGAACAGGAGTAAGGATGTACGTCCAAACAGTTCCATGCACACTGTCATATTAAATGTATGTCCGTCGCCGTGGAGTATCGGTAGAGTCCCTACCTTCCACTCCGGCCACCCGGGTTCGATTCCTGTCGGGATAGGGGATTTTAAATCTCCACCTTGGGTCTGGGTGTGTGTGTGTGTGTGTCCTGCACTTGTGTCTACGTGAGAACTAGAGAAAGTTAAGGGGGTAGATGGGTAAAATTTTCGACATTTTCGGTCAAATTTAGCATTTTTTTGTTTTTTGTATTAAAAAATACTACGTACCTTAAAATATAAGTTGGCGAAGTTTCAGTGTCCTATGGCGCTTGTAAGTCTTCCTAATGACTGTAGGAGGGCATGTATGCTACATTCTAATTTAACTGCATGCAAACTTTCAAACTGGTTTTTCCACACTTTTATTTTCATTACATTTCAATGCATTCAAATCAAAATAGAATTGACAAATGTAATGATAGAATCACGCAATCTCAACTGCATGTCCCACACACTATGGCTAATAATTCTGTGCATGGATTTTGAAACAGCGTTGATAATTTTTTAAATAAAAAATAAAATATGTGTAGTAATATAAAAAACCAAACATTTTCATATGATGTATATATTTTTTCCTTCCTTTATTATAATGATATAAAAACATTAATGCATAGTGTTGTTCTAAATAAGTCAGTGGTCGTGGAAAAAAATTTAAAAATTACTAAAAAGTTATGAGACTTGTTAAAAATTTAAATATGTAAAGTTTAATATGGAGTTTCTTCAATAACTCAAAAACCTTTAAACGTAGAAGGATGAAACTTTAATATAATATCACATATTATGGCATGAATGTGTGTCCAAAACATCAAGTAAGTAGCTTAAAAACTGTAGAAAATAGAAATTTCACCCATCACTGCCCTTAATAAAAAGGTAAAACAAAAGAATAAAAAGGTAAAACAAGAAGTAAAACCAGTATAAAACGAAAAAAAAAAGTTGTATTTTTCTTTAATATCATGTTATAACATGTTTTAAATGTATACATCTTCCTGTGCCCAATATTAATAAATCCCACTATAGGCTAATTCATAGGAAATGCTGAGAACGCCATGCATGTACGGTATCTTCTCGGACATATCTGTTGAGCAGATAGTCTAAACGTCAGCTTGCAGGCGGAAATGGAGGTCGACTATAATAAGCAAGTGAAACACGTAAAAGCTGTGCTTGTTTATTGATTACATGACATTTTAAGCTAGCGGGGGAGTGGCTCATGTCAACGACCTTCTCGTCAAGACAACAGCGGTATTAAATGTTGATATCTATTCTGATTTGTTAGATTCCAACTTCAATGTTCTCTCTCAAAAACAATCAAATTGTATCAGAAGAAAACTGCAAACATTACAAACATAATATTTCAGTAGTAACTAACTCACTGGCTTTCTCAGGTCGGATCGAGGGAGAGTGGCGTGTTGGGATCTTTTAGGACGGATCGAGAGTGAATCAAAAACATGCAAATTTTTGGGTACATAAAAAAATTAAGATATAACAAAATTGTAGATTAAGGATTTATGTATTAACAATAAGAGAAGAATCTCAATATGGTCTTTTTTTTCGATCTTTAATCATGTTATATAATAAGTAGGTCTGATAAGTTGAATAGTCTGATAGTGCATTTAATGTCTGCAGGGGGGAGGGGGGTATGAGCGTGCGGTGTGTATATGTGTGGGGGTGTGTGGGTGTATGTGTGTGTGTGTTATTTTTTCTAATTTGTTTTCTAGCATTTTTTTAATATTAATGTACGGAATGTGGATGAATGTAGATATGTATTATTGTGATTTAGTGTAGACATAGATTTTACTTATATGTAGCCTGTTATTGTGTTTTGATACAGGTGTATTTGTAGGTATTTGTTTATATTTGTTTATATTATTAGTTTTATTTTTTATTCATGGAAAATAATGCACGTATGGCCAAGCAGGCCCGTGCGCAATGTAAATGCAGATGTATTTTCTTTATTCTGAAAAAAAGACAATACATTCCATTATCTACTAAACTCACTGGCACTATCGAACCCATAGGTTCATGGCCGCGCGGACATAAGCTCTCCATATATCCCTATCATGAGATGTTTTCCAATCATTCCCTGTATAAACCACTTCCCTCAAATCATAGTTAATGTTATTCTCCCATCTCATTCTTGGTCTACCAACTGGGTATTTTCCCTCTGGTTTTCCTACAAGAAGCTTACATGCACGTCTTTCATTCCCCATTCGTGCCACATATCCTGCACATCGCAGTCTACGAGACTTAACTGTTCTTATTATATCTGGCTTCCTGTAAAGACCATGTAGTTCACTGTTATATAAGTCTTCTGTTCATCTCTCTTTGGTCCAAACATTTTCCTAAGAACTTTATTTTCAAATACTTGTAACCTCCTACAAATGAAATTTATTGACATTTTTTCGAAAGAAAAAAATATATTTTTGTTTAAACTGCACACGGGCCTGTTTGGCCGACCATATTCTGTTCTATGAATTTAAAAAAAATATAAAAATAACATACGAATACATAAACAAAAGTATGCATTGCTGAACACCTACACTCATACATAAAAAAGGCATAAAAACAATGAATATATGTAAGTCAACGTCTGCAGTACATACACAAAAACATACATTTGCGCTCATACATAAAAATAACGCGTATAGATATAACGAAAATAAATGTTTTTTTTAAAAATCTCTACGCATACAGTGTGTGTAAAAAGTAATAGTACAGTTATTTTTAGTAAAATTCCAAAATATTGACAATTGATAAACTTAGTCCTATAAAATATACATTTTTTATGTTTCATGGTAAGGTTAACATTAATATACAAACATATTTTATAGCTTGCACACTCAGTGTTGCACTTGGCGGAACATGAGGTGAATTAGTACTATTAACTGACTTAAAAATACCAATTCAACTGTTATTACCGAACAGGCATTTCAAATGTGAATTTTTACTTAGAAGTGAATCTAAGCTAAACTGAACTTATAACAGACTGCAAAATTATCACGTGTAACACAATTAAAATTATAAAATTATTACCTTTTGTGGGTCTCCTCAACTTTGTAAAGTATTATCTGTACGCCTTTCGGGACTAGACCCATCATCAGCAGAAGGGGCAGGAGATAGGTCTGTGTATACAGCCCCTGAATCCAATATAGATGTACTAGTAAACATTTTCGCTAATACACTGTATTGCATAGGGTCAGTAGATACAAACCTATCTCCTATTCTTCCGCTGATGATGGGACTAGTCTCGAAAGGCCTACAGAGAATATTTTTCAAAGTTGAGGAGACGAGCCCATACGGTAACAATTTTATATCATAATTTTGTGTCCACGGAGTTTTCTTCTTCTTCTTCTTCTTGTTCTTCTTCCTTTCCAGGATTAAGTCAATGCGACCTGTTCCGGTCTCAAGTCCATCGTTTCCTTGGCCGTCCCAAAATGTTGATCTTTTTGGATAATCTTGTATTGTCCATTCTGTCTAAATGTTCTTTCCATTGGTATTTGTGCTCTTCTAGTTTATCGACTATTGAAAATATCTCCAGTACATTTCTTATTGATTAATTGTGTAATGTATCCATGCGTGTACATGCTTTTACGGATCTTAAAAATTCCATTTCAGTGGCCTGAATGTATGAGATATATTTTTTGTAAGTACCTAAGGTTCAGATCCATACAAAAAAAAAGGAACAGCCACAATTTTATAAAACCTGAGCTGAGTTTCTCTTCGTGTCTTTCGGAGGGTTCTTCTTATGGTGCCACACATCATTTGATATCGGTTTAATTTATTATGTATATCCCAATCATAGCTATATGTTATATCTAAACCAAGATAGTTAAAGTGTGCTATCTGTTCTATCATTTCATTATTGATTTTATCGTGCATTTTATTAATATTGTTTATCACTTGTAACACATGACAGAACTATCTCAACATTGATACAAACAACAGAGCATTTTCTTTCAAGTCTATGCTTAGGGTTGAATTGTAGAGAGAGATGCAGCCCTTAGGCTGTAAGACGACAAATAAGTGACGGTCCCCATCCTCAAGATAAGAAAGCGTGAAGTATATATTGCCAGGCTACATGATCCATTGAAATAAGCAAATATAAAAGTATAGCTATGATTCTACGAGTAAGAAGTGAGTGTACAGTGCCCTCTCCCTTCCTTTCGCAACGTACACAGTACCAACATCAAATGTGTAACCAGAACCAGTACTGCAGAATATACAAACACTGATATAGTTCCAAAAACAAAAGCAACAAAGAAGAAATTAAAATTATTGTTCACTTGCATAAGAAATATCTAAAGTTATTCCATAGTTATCTTGGGTCAATAATTACAAGTTTAGGTACCTGTGAGAGAGATGTACAGGCTAAAATTTTAATGGCAAAAAATGTAACTAAGATATCACATGGAATAATTTGGGACAAAAATATTACAAAGGAAACTGAAATGAAAATTTATAAGAGTATAATACAGAATATTTTGTCATATGGAAGTGAAAATTGGTCTTTGATGGAATTACAAAAGAATAAAATTAGAATAGTTGGATTTGATTATTTTACAAGAAGCCTCCAAAAATCAAGACAGGATAAAATGAGAAATGAATTCCTTTGGAGATAAATGAATGTCACCACATCTGCTGTTAAGAGGATTGAAAATCAAACGCTTAAATGGTATGGCCATGTACAAAGAATGGAAAATGAAAGATGGCCAAAAAATATATACCAATGGTCACCCCTTGGAATAAATAAACGTGGCAGACCAAGATAGAAATGGACACCCTACGTCTGAACTATAATGGATGATTGGAATTTGGAAGAGGGAGATTGGAATGATAGAGATAAATGGAAACTGAAGACGGCAAACCTATAAGTGGGGGAAAGCCGAAGAAGAAGATTCCGTAGTTCAAATCATCATATATCATTTCAGATATTAAAGTAAACAGAATAAAATGATCAGAACATATGCAGGTGATGCCCGAAAATACAATAGAAGATTTGTATATGGTAAGCCAGAAGGAAGACGGAGAACTGGAAGACAGAATTTCAGATGGATGAAGTACAACAGGATGTCAAATATTTAAAATGTCAAATGGCAGTGTAAGACATTTAAGCGTCCAAAAAAGCGACTTTTTTTAGTGCATCGTGCAATTGTTTCCTTAAACTCCGGCACTATAGCACGTACTGTAATATGTTATTTTCGTTAGCCTTCCGTCGGGCGCATCTGATCTGAGAGGCACAGGTTGTAAATTTTGTCCCATTTCACTGTCATGAGACGGCGTTGACGACTGGATATCCGAGTAGCTATTTGTTTTTACCCGAACTGTGAGGAAGGTAACGTAAAATGTTCCTATAATATAGGTATAATTATTATAATATCTATAAAGGTTCAGGTTGGCTTCAAATTTCTTGAAAAGTTTTGGGTGCTGTAAACAACTGCCTCACTCAAGTTTGCTCTCCACAATTACCATGGCGGGTTGTAAATATTTTGTTCAGAAAAACTCATTGCGCCCGAAGTCGTTACATTATTGAAAATGGGTATTTTAAAAATATTTGCAAAAAGAAAATTATTTATTTAACTTATTTAGACTAAATAATGGCATATTCTTGAATTATTTTGCTATATGTCTGTGGGTCTGTCTGTCCTTTTCAGACTCGTAAACTATTTTACCTGTTTGATCGGGGGTTTCACCATTATTTAGAGAATTTCTCTGGGACAATTAACCTTCCGTCGGGCGCAATGTGCCTGATGAACACATGCTTAAAAAAAATTTATCGAACACACTTTGGCCAATCAGAACAACCGGAAGTCGAAGAAATTGTATTGTTAGGGATGTCCAAAGGATAAAATACCAAAATTTGCTGGTAGAAAACTTATTTGACATAATATTGAATAAACAAATTTGTGACAAGCCTCCAAACAACATAATATAAAAGTAAGTACAGGTTAGGTACAGTTCAAATATACTTGAATATAGTTCACATTATTAACATAAGGGGGGCACGCCGTAGCGTAGTAGTTAAGGAACTGAGCTACAAGCCGGAGGGTCGAGGGTTCAAGTCCCGTTGGGGTCAGGATTTTTAAACTGACCCAACCCAAACCCTCTGGCGGGACTATGGCCCTGGGGTCTACTCAGCCTCTAACGGAAATGAGTACCAGACGCTTGTTCTGGGGGTAAAGGCGGCCGTCACGCAGGGCTGACAACCCGGCTGGCATAAAGTGCCGATTGTCTAGAAAAAGTGGGAGCCTTAACCTCCTACTACCCCAAGGGCCTCCGGGTCTGTTGTGGGATCACTTTACTTTTATAGGCTAAATGTTGATAATGTGAACTATTTTCAAGTATATTTGAACTGAACGTAACCTGTTCTTACTTTTATATCATGTTGTTTGGAGTCTTGTCACAAATTTGTTTATTCAATATGATGTCAAATAAGTTTTCTACCAGCAAATTTTGGTATTTTATCCTTTGGACATCCCTAACAATACAATTTCTTCGACTTCCGGTTGTTCTGATTGGCCAAAGTGTGTTGGATAAATTTTTTTTAAGCATGTGTTGATCAGGCACATTGCGCCCGACGGAAGGTTAATTGTCCCAGAAAAATTCTCTAAATAATGGTGAAACCCCCGATCAAACAGGTAAAATAGTTTACGAGTCTGAAAAAGGACAGACAGACCCACAGACATTCATTTATATATATATCCATCCATAGTAATTCTGCCCGAAGGCAGGTCCTTCACTGCTATGCTTGCAGCTTTACTAGGGAAGTGTGTATGTGTGGTAGCTTCCCGTTGCTTTCCACACCGGTGAAGGATGATGGTGATGATGATAATGATAAGGATGATGATGAAGATGATGGCCATATGATTTCGAGGACCGTTTGGGACTTAAAGTTTTCCTGACATTTGTCTTACAGGTGAGGAAAAAACCCCGATAAAAACCTCACCCAGAAAAACTGCCCCGACCGGGGATCGAACCCGGGCCCGCTGCGTGACAAGGCAGCACGCTACCTCGAGACCACAGCGGTGGATATATATATATATATATATATATATAAAGATTTTTAGGAAAATGTTATCTGAGAGGATGGTTAATAACTCGAAAACTTTGATTTCCTAAAAGTTAGAAGTTTCCTACCAGAGTTCAGACAGAATATCTGGGTTTATGCACTAGGCATGCAAGCTCAGGGTGTGTTCGGTATAACTTTGGCGTGCAGTATGCGACTGACATCGATTCAACAAGCGACATACAGTAAAGTAGTCTATCATGCTGTCAGCTATGACGTCAGCGCTCTTGCGTCATTTTTAGTGCATAGCTTTCTCCCTCCCCAGCAGATTTGTGAATGGATGGATTTTTCTTGTTTATCTTGTTTTCAAATAAAATCGCATGCTCGTGGAAATAGCAAGAAATTAACGGACTTCATTATTCACAGCAATTGTACACTTGTTATAAACATGACAAGAATAGCGTGGGACTCATTTTCAATCACAATAAATTGTAGCCTATATTTTTAAAATGAAAATATTTTGACAATACCATGTATTATGCATTTACAAAAACTGCTGATTTGACCTATATATTTGTGTTAATATCCGGCCTATAATTTTCTAATTCCTTTATTAGCGAATTAGGAAGGAACGTAGGTTGTTCTGATGAAAATTCGTAAAACATTTAGAAATCTTCATAGATCCTACTTAATTGACGTCGAAAATGGCCATTACTATACACAATACTAACTAAGAATCGGGACGTCTGGAGAGATTATACTCTCGCGGACTTGAATATATATCTGTGTTATAATTAGGGCTGAAAAAAAGTAGCGGTATCAGGATAGTAACTAATTTCTATAAACATTGTTTACAAAATGCGTGTTTCTGTCGAGCGTCTCCACTGCCTGCTCGGAGCGGAGAGTGTGTATGTTCGACTCTCCTCAGTAATGTATTTGTTTACATGACGTGTGGTTGTATCAGAATGCCGAAAAAATTGTGCAAAGATGAGTCAATTCCTACGTTTATTTCTTCCAGGGGTCACCACTGGTATATATATTTTGGCCATCTTTCATTTTCCATTCTTTGTACATGGCCATACCATTTAAGCGTTTGATTTTCAATCCTCTTAACAACAGATGTGGTGACATTCATTTGTCTCCAAAGGAATTCATTTTTTATTTTATCCTGTCTTGTTTTCGGAGGCTTCTTCTAAAATAATCAAATTCAACTGTTCTAATTTTATTCTTTTGTAATTCCGTCAAAGACCAAGTTTCACTTCCACATGACAAAATATTCTGTATTATGCTCTTATAAATTTTCATTTTAGTTTCATTAGTAATATTTTTGTTCCAAATTATTCCATGTGATGTCTTAGTTGCATTTTTTGCCATTGCAATTTTAGTCTGTACATCTCTCTCACAGGTACCTAAACTTGTAATTATTGACCCAAGATATTAAAAAAATTCACAATTTTAGGTTTTTACATTTCAATTACGATTGTTCGAGATTTATATCCAAGAGGCAAAAGATATACTGGCAGATAGAAAAAAAAATAGATGAAGGACTCACGTCATCTTCTTACGGATAATTTCTTGTATGATAATAAACAAGCCATGAGCCTAGTTAAAAGAACAATAAGAAATTATTTATCTTAATTTCATATAATTTAAATTTTTACACTTTTCCTTTTTTAAAATTAATCCTTCAATATTAACGACGTTTTGTGTTAATTTGTGAATGAGTGAATTTTGAAATATCAATTACAATGTATGTTTTTATAGATGACACACGGGCGAAGTGATTGATGACGAGAGTTGAGTGGGAGGTGACACTTCCTTGTAGTGGCCTTTCTACTTGTAACACTGGAGTTCATTACAAAGGAGGCATCCACACCGTAACGAATCACTCTTTTTATAGTCTACACTGCCTTCTATACAACATCGTTTATTAACTCATACAACATCTATCTTAATACTGCATTAGCATCAGTTAAACAATCGACTCGCTAGCGACATTTAAAAACAGCCCGTCACGCAGGAACTACCTAAGTAACAAGTGAACTGTCAACAATTGCATGACGAAACCAATCTTGAAATTTCTTCCAGAGAAACCTTGTGATGTACAAACTTCGTGTCCAAAAAAAAATATCTGCCGTTTATATATATATATATATCAATAGGAATAGGAATAAACTGTTGGACATTTTAGCTGACAACAATCTACCACAACAGCATATTTTTAATTTATACAATATCTATAAAACAAATTTGATTTCAGTTCGAATCAATAACACACAAACAGAATGGACCGAAATTAATAGGTGCGTTAGACAAGGATGTGGCCTCTCGCCCTTGCTCTGTATCATATACATGGATAGAATACTCCAAGATTGGCGACAGATGAGACACGGTTCTATCCAAATTAATAGAAACTATAAATTAGACTCTCTGCTTTTTGCAGATGATTTGGTATTAATGGCGCCAACAGATTTACAGTATTCTATACACAATTTTAATATAATTGCAAAAAGGTACAATATGGAAATCAATATAAAGAAAACTAAAATGATGGCCTTTTGTGGTAAATACCCTATACCTAGCAAAATCGTTTTGGATGATAAAATTTTAGAACGAGTAAACGAATTTAATTATTTGGGTTATAATTTAGCATTTCAAGATGAATCTGATATATCAAAGAAAATTACAAATTTTTACAAAAACAACGGGGATAATTAACAGTATAATGAAACCATCTTTAGTACAGAAGAGCACAAGATTGCGGCTTTATAAGGTTCTCACAAGACCAGTATTGAGATATGGAAGTGAAGCATGGGCAATACGAAGAAGAGATGAAAGCCGAATAACAGCAAATGAGATGCGATTTATGCACCCTACAGCAGGCTACACAAAGTGGGACGTAAAATAAATGAGGAAATTATGGAAGAGTTGGATGTAGAACCCATTCTTCACTATAGACAAAACTACCAGAAAAACTGGAAAGCCCATCTTCAAAGAATGCTGTCTCAATGAATTCCAAAAGCCATGCTTCGTTGCTGCCCCCAAGGCAAAATATCGCTGGGACGTCCAAAAAAGCGCTGGATGGAAAATTCCTCTTTGAGACCGTAACAGGCCACATGGCCTAATACTTGCATGGATGATGATGGTATATATACAGGGTGTATCATAAAGGATGGCGCAAACTTACAAGGTTGAAAGTACGCGATAATAGAAGCCACAATGTCCCAGTAAACATGGGTCCGCAAACGGGCCGTTTGCGAGATAATTACGAATGTATGGTTACAAGCCGCCACTGACTTCATTGTAAACATCGTCCTAGTTAGTAGAAATCTATTTGAATTTAGACTTTACTATTGATTTTTCATCTCATTTAGTTCACATTTCACAGTTCACTTCACTTATGGGTTACCTGTTAAAGGAGATGTTAAAGTGTTTCTTCCTTGCATCTGGATGCAATACTGAGCTCGTCTCTGCAATGAATGTCGAATTCTTTCGAAAACCCCTGGATCATTTCTGAATTTTTGACAAGCATGTACAACTCTCTGCTCCAGTTCTTCAATCGTGTCAACGGGTGTGCTGTACACTTCGCTTTTAGGGTGACCCCAGACATAAAAATCCAAAGGATTTAGATCAGGTGATCTTGGAGGCCAAGGTACAGATCCGCTTCGACCTATCCATCTTTGGCCGTATCTGCGCGTTAGATGCCGTCTCATAGCAGCAGCAAAATGTGCCGGAGCTCCATCATGCATGTACCACAAACTCCGACGTTGCTGAAGGGAAACATCCTCAAGCAATCCTGGAAGATGACGCCGCAGAAACCTAAGGTACCCCCGTCCATTAAGTTTTCGTGGAAGAACGTGTGGCCCAATGAGATAATCACCTAGTACGATGTTACAAAAATGACGTCAGTGGCGGCTTGTAACCATACATTCGTAATTATCTCGCAAACGGCTCGTTTGCGGACCCATGTTTACTGGGACATTGTTGCTTCTATTATCGTGTACTTTCAATCATATAAGTTTTGCGCCATCCTTTATGATACACCCTGTATAATGGAGTAGCCCAATGTTGAGCCATATCCTCTCCTTTGTTTTTTTTTGTAGAAGTTACGAGGGTAGCAAGTTAATTTAGTTACATTATTTGCCCATAGATGTCCATGAATTATACACGGTCACAAGAGACCGATTCTAATTGAGGACATCTAGCAGGTAACTAAGGTATTACTAGGCTGTTGGACATCTTGTAACTTTTGCTTAGAGGCCTCTTCAGTCAAGATTAAGGGTCTTTTTTACATGCCTGAATAATCTTCAGCCTCGGGGTCCACGGCTGAAAATCCCTCCAGACGGCCTTGCGCCTTGGATTTTTCCATCCTAAAAAATCCACCAGCCCGGGTTGAACCCGCCAATCTCGGGACCAGGAGGCCAAGTAACATAACCACTAGTCCACCGCGGACAACTTAAAGAAAACAGTTTTTAAATGCAAGGCAATAAAATGCTACTCAAAATTTCTCATTTAAATGTCCACTGTTGTGGTCTCGGGATAGCATGCTGCCTTGTCACGCAACGGGCCCGGGTTCGACATCCGGTCGGGACAGTTTCCTGAGTTAGGTTTTTATCCGGGGTTTTCCTCACTTGCAAGACACCTGTCAGGAAACTTTAAGGCCCAATCGGTCCCCGAACATTATATGACCATCGCAATCATCATCATTCATATTCATCTTAGATTAAGCTTAGGATTAGGGAATCTTCTGGCGAACCACTATCATCATCATCATCACCCGTCATATCATCGGGGCAACGTAACCCCGCCTTCCAGGCGACCCAAATTTCATAAGTGGGTTACAATTACACCAGTGCCAGGAGAGAACACTAGAAATGTCCATAAAGGACAAACTGGGGCATTAAAAATTCATTGAAAGTATAGGGAAGTAATACTGCAATTGAATTGGTAAAATGGCTAACCCTCACTACCTGCTGTCCGCGCCGCATTCCGCCTCACTTCACTCCGCTCTTACCTATGTATGGATTACATCAGCTCCGTACAGTCGGTTAACGTTGCTGCTTTCTGGCATCGATTTCTGTGCCTTGCAGTTAAAAAGGCAGATTGTTTATATGACCTTGGTAGATCACAACACTTCTCTGGGAGAAATTTCAAGGTAGGTTTCGGCATGCAATGGTTGACAGGTCCGTTGTGATGTTCCCACAGCAAGTCGAATTTAAGCTCTGGGTTTGCAAATTTACGGATATGGTTTTCTTTTGTTAATTAAATCGTACGTATGAAGTCAAGTACGTATAAAGTACAATGAACTACATGGTCTTTATAGGAAGCCAGATATAATAAGAACAGTTAAGTCTCGTAGACTGCGATCGGTAGAACATGTGGCACGAATGGAGAATGAAAGACAGTGCATGGAAGCTTCTAGTAGGAAATCCAGAGGGTAAACACCCAGTTGGTAGACCAAGAATGAGGTGGGAGAATAATATTAACTATGATTTGAGGGAAGTAGATTATACAGGGAATGATTGAAAAGCATTAGCTCAAGATACGGATGTATCGAGAGCTTATGTCCGCGCGGCCATGAACGTACGGGTTCGATAGTGCCAGTGAGTAAGTAAGTAAGAGTATAAAGTCACGTTCCATTTGTTCCACGGCGCGACAGGCCTAGAAAACCCTTGATATAACAGCCGGCTGCTGGCCTTACATCAAACGCGTTACTCAGAGAGCAGACGATCATCCTGCCAGTATAGGGGGGTGACATGTGGTCAGCATGTCGGGTTCCCTAGCCGTTATAGCTGGTCTTCTCAGCCAGAAGCCGCTATTTTTTGTACCTACCCAAATTCCTCACGATGCTGGGTGGGTAGGGGTCTCATACTGGCCGAAATTTTATGAGAAAATTTCATCCCCTACGGAGACCCTAACCAGCGCAAGTCCCGTAGCTATGTGCCAAGGCATCTTGCCTCAATCACTCGGCTATGGCGCCGGATATAGGCCTATAGTTATGTTGCGAGAATAAAACATGGCGGCCGAAAGGGTTGTTTATAAATTACGGTTTTCAGGTAAACCTCTATTACTAGTGATCCTATTTATCTGATTTCTTATGGAAAATACTTTTATCATTACATTTCAGTGGGACATACCGAGGAATGTTGCGGGAATCGAAAAATTGCAGCCGCTAGAACGATTTTTAAATATTCGATTCAATCTCACCTCCTACGGTCCGATTTCAACGGTTATTGTAATGTATTAGTTTTAAGACCAAGAAAGCGCTGGGCTAAACAGTTGTGAGATCGAACAGGCAAAGACCTAATCCGTGAAGTTGATGATGATGATGATGATCATTAGTTTTAATGCATCACAATATTCCGATTTTGGTTTAAAAAATGCGACCGCAAGAACGTTGAGACACACATACACCACACGTCAGGGTCATTTTCTGTGTCTATTATGTAGGATCGATGAAAATTTGTGAAGAAATTAAAAAAAAAATAACAGAACAACTTCAAAAGCTTCATTCCTTCAGAATATGCTAATACAACATACATACATACATACATGCGCGCGCGCGCGCACACACACACACACACACACACACACACATACACACAGTACACATCCAATTTGTTAATTTCAATCAAAACGTGGCATAAGATAGAGAAATGAATGTATAGAATATATATATATGTATACAATCCATTTTAAGCGGAAACCTTTTTAAAGCGTTGCAGCGGCTCTCATTTTGCCCGCTATTGTGCTTGCACCGGCGGGGAACGTATATCGTTACTACCAGTAAATGAGAGTTATAGAAGATACAAAATAGAAATAACTAAACTAATTAGGTTATTGTAAAAAATAGGGCTACAAATAGAGGCTTATTACTCACCATTTATATGAGATTTGAGATTTATTTGAGAAATGTCGGCAGTCTGGTCCCGGCGGCAAAACGATGCGAGGTTTCCTCTTAAAATGAATTCCCTGTATACACACACACACACACACACACACACACATAACTATTCTACTTTCAGTGCAAAGGGTGTTTCATCATTTACACTAAAACAGTAGCCATTATCATTCGTCGAATATTCAACTCATGCTCCAAATTGTAGTCAATGTCCAATCACGTTCCAATTAATTTTCTTTTACAACCAATGAGAGTCGTGTTTCATATCGCTCTTTATCGATTTCCCTTTATCGACTTTATTTTTTTTTTCTGAACAGCTCAGAACATTATTTTTCTCCAAAAAAATAATTTAATATAGCAAATAATTAACATATTATATGATTTTACCGAGTTGTTTACTAAAAAAAATAAATTAATAACCTATAATTTTGATTATAATACAAAGTTTGATGCGTTTCATTATTTGTCAACTAGGGTGTATTCTTAAAATATTGCGATCCTATTTGGCAATAACAATATCTGTTGCAGTGATGAAAAAATAAAATATAACCAAACATTCCTCATTTGATTTCAAACATCGCCGTTTACATTAAATACATAAATATTTTAAAATTACAATATTAAAATAATGATTTGTGAGTAAACAGCTTAATTTTATTTGTTAAATAGTCCTAACAAGTGCCACTCTTGATTTTGAATTTCTCTAGATACATTCGAAATCACACGTGGCATTACTTACGACAATTGAACAGTCTAGAGAATCAAGTCTCCTTTCCTGTATATAGGCGTGTCACGTGTGTGTTATGTTCAAACGTATTCAAGGTAAACGTCTCAGGATTAGGAATTCGCCCCCCCCTCCCTGCTGGCATCGCGAAAAGTTTTAGATAAACAAATAGGCGATGTTATACTCGTGGAGGCCTAAAAATTATATTCAATTTTGATTGATATCCTTAAGATATTTTGTAGAACAAGGAACTATTATTAAAGACACTGCCTTAGACACGGAATTTGATCGATTTTTAGAGGGTACAATTTTCTAAGTTGTAATCATGCAAGCGCCTGGTACACGGGGAGTGTGACACAGAGAATAATGGCCGAAGTAAATGTGTACAAAAATATACACAACATGTCAAGTCTAATCGCGTGTGTATACCGCTCCTGCATATTCGTAGCTTACTTACTCACTTACTCACTGGCACTAAGGAACCCGTAGGTTCATGGCCGCACGGACATAAGCTCTCCATACATCCCTATCCTGTGCTAATGTTTTCCAATCATTCCCTGTATAATCTACTTCCCTCAAATCATAGTTAATGTTGTTCTCCCACCTCATTCTTGGTCTACCAACTGGGCGTTTTCCTTCTGGCTTTCCTACAAGAAGTTTCCATGCACGTATTTCATTCCCCATACGCGCAACATGTCCTGCCCATCGCAGTCTACGGGACTTAACTGTTCTTATTATATCTGGCTTCCTATAAAGACCATGTAGTTCATTGTTATGTAGTCTTCTCCATTCACCTGTCTGTTCATCTCTCTTTGGTCCAAAAATTTTCCTAAGAACTTTATTCTCAAATACTCGTAATCTCCTTTCCTCCCTTAAAGTAAGAGTCCATGTTTCGCACCCATATAATATAACTGGTAGAATAATAGTTTTATATATTCGTAGCATAAAGAATAATTTAGTTTTTGTCAGCTGGACAAATTCGGTTTCTAAAGTTTTATTTTATTTACACCGGTGAAATCAACACACAATTATATTCTTCCTCTCTCTCTCTCTCTCTCTCTCTCTCTCTGCCTTAGTGTTGCCTTTATGAGGCTATTTTACGATTCATATACCTCCCATGCCATACAGGAACGACCAGGCGGAACAAGCAATTCACAAATAGAATTTAGAAAAATCCTAGTAAAAAAAGAGAGAATACAAAAATAAGGCAGTAATCAGAGTATAAGAAAAATAAATAGAAATAGCATTAGAAAAACGACAAGGAAATACATAATAATATAGTAAGAGAGAGAGCAATATAGATGTATGAGAAGAAAATAAGATAGAAGCATCAATAGTAAAGAAATATAAATGTGGAGGGAGGTAAAGAAAAGAGATGAAAAGAGAAACAAATAAAGTAAAGTG
Source organism: Diploptera punctata (assembly GCA_030220185.1). NCBI lineage: Eukaryota > Metazoa > Arthropoda > Insecta > Blattodea > Blaberidae > Diploptera > Diploptera punctata. The sequence goes on along the minus strand of JASPKZ010007251.1, from coordinate 4,868,025 downwards.
ATCCCACGACAGGGCTCAGGAGGCCCTTGGGGTAGTAGGAGGTTAAGGCTCCCACTTTTTTCTAGACAATCGGCACTTGATGTCAGCCGGGTGGTCAGCCCTGCGTGACGGCCACCTTTACCCCCAGAACAAGCGTCTGGTACTCATTTCCGTTAGAGGCTGAGTCGACCCCAGGGCCTAGTGCCGCCAGAAAGTTTGGGTCAGTTTAAAAATCCTGACCCCACCGGGACTTGAACCCGCGACCTTCTGGCTTGTAGCGCAGTACCTTAACCACTACAAATACATAGATTAAGAAAGTAGAAAAACGAAATAAATAGAAAGGGAGAAAACTTGAAATATATTGAGGTCCATAGAGGATAAATTGGAGTTGGAAGAAAGAGGTGTACCTTTGAAATGTATAATCTATATAATAACATTATTTTGGTGCAAAAAATAAATAAAATTAACAGACTTAGATAGATCATCAAATGATCATGGACCTAAATAATCCATTAAAACCACTTCTTCACACAGCGAATTCTAAAGGATGAAGGAAGGTTGGACGAACAAGGACTCGAAGATTGGATTTTGTTGAGAGGGATATGGAAGTCATAGGTGTCAGGAACTGGAGTAATAAGGCGACTGATAGGAACCAAAAGAAATATATTCTTAAGCAAGCCTAGACTAGAGTAGGGTAGTAGCGCCGAGGAGATGATATATACTGAAAGGATGTGAAAAGAGAAAGAAAGAGGGAAAATTGTTTCTCACAAGGTCATTTAGCATGTTGTTTGTTGCGATTTCTAAAGGTGTATTTATGTGCTATGTTAAAATGGAATCTGGGAATGATATACAAAAAAGAAAACGAGACGAAGAAAAAATATAAATACATAAATAGTGAAAGAGAAGAAAATGATAAGGAAAGTATTGAAGGAAACAGGGAGAAAGTGAAGGAAAATAGAAAGGTAGAGAAACTGAAAGTATGTAAAAACAGAAGTAGGGAGTGATGCGAGAAAATTCTTTGTGAGAAGAGGGTCATTTAGTAAGTCGTTTTGTTGCGATTTCTGAAGGTGTATTTATGTGCTTAGCCACAAAATGATATAACACACTGATACGTAAAAAGCGTGACTTACAGCATTATTGTTACGTGGCGCAACTATTTTAAACACTGCGGTACGTTATACTGTCAATTACACCTTTATTCTGAAACCGGTTGTTTAAAAATATAACATACATACAATCAAAGTCAGTCACATAGCCATACAAATTAGATATATCGTCAGTTTATCTCAGTTAAGTCTCATAGACTGCGATGGGCAGTACATGTTGCACGTATGGGGAATGAAAGACTTGCATGGAGGTTTTCTTGTAGGAAAGCCAGAAGGAAAACGTCCAGTAGGTAGACCAAGAATGAGGTGGAGAGAATAACATTAACTATGATTTGAGGGAAGTAGATTATACAGGGAATGATTGGAAAGCATTAGCTCAGGATAGGGATGTATGGAGAGCTTATGTCCGTGCGGCCATGAACCTACGGGTTCGATAGTGCCAGTGAGTAAGTAAGTAAGTAAGTAAGTAAGTAAGTAACAGTTTATCTCATAATTAAAAAATATTTTTTATTCCTAACTAGCTAATACCCGGCGTGCGCTGCTACGCCTAAATAAATGAAAATTAATGTGATTTTATGTTTAGTTGAATAAGTAGAAGGAAAAACAATTATAAAGTTATATATTTCAGATACCCCGTGCTGACTACCCGGCGCTGCCCGGGAATCTACTTATCCCGATCTTCTTGACATAAATAGCTGAAATACGAAAATTAATGTGTTTTATGTTCAGTTAAATAAGTAGGAGTAAAAATTATATCGTAATTATTTTAAGATTCCTCGTGCTGTTTACCCAGCGTTGTCCGGGAATCTGCTCATCCCGATCTTCTTGGCATACATGAGCTGAAAGACAAACATTAATGTACTTCTTATGATTAGTTGAATAAGTAAAATGAAAAATAATTTAAAATGTATATCGTAATTATTTTAAGATTCCCCGTGCTGATTACCCGGTGTTGTCCGGGAATCTACTTATCTCGATCTTCTTGGCATAAATGAGCTAAAAGATACAATTCGTTATTGTGAGTTATCCGTAAAAGAATATCCGCCATATGCTGCTATGCTTGCACAGGAATCTACGTACCTGTGTCGATCTTCTTGGCATCAATGAAAGGCAAAAATAGTTATTGTGAGTTATCCGTAAGAGATAAATATATGCTGTCGCGGACTTTTATGTAGAGCTTTTTGAGATATTCAATTCTATGTACATTAATTTTGTGTATTTGTTATGGTTTAGGTAGCGTAAGCCATTTAAGCGTCCAAAGAGTTACTTTTTTCACGTTTTCCACTACAAAGGGGATTTTTAAAAGTGAAGGAATTGAGTATCACGACTCCCTTATAGCGTATGTACATCCCGAGAATCTCTAGAACATTTTGCGTAAAGCCCATCAAAATCGAATCAACGGTGTGTCAGCGCATAAAGTACGAACAAACAAACAAACAAACCAACAAACAAACATTAATTTTTATATATTGGATTATGACATTTAGTTTGTGTTTAATTTTCGTCAGAAATAGAGTATGTCTATTCATTCGTTACCGCTTTCAGCATAATTTCCTTTCTTCTTCTGCAAAACGATAGGTTTAGGTTTATTTTCGTCTGTGAACTTACAACTGGAACTGATCTGTCCAAAGGCGATGAGGGTGACCTAAGTCTCTATTTCCTGCAGCGTGATAATTTAATAAATATTTTTGACTATTTAACTCATGCCCCAAATTGTAGTCAATGACCAATTACGTTTCAATGAATTTTGTTTCACAACCAATGGCAGTCGTGTTTCACCTCACTCTTCGTCGATTTCTCTTTATCACCTCCTGCTTTTGTAATAAAGAAAGCTCCTTTTTAATATTCTGAATATCTCAGAGCATTATTTTTTTCCAACAAATACGCTGAATATAACAAATAATGAACAGATTCCTTGATTTTATGGAGTTGTTTACTAAAAAAATTAATAGCCTATAATGTTGATTATAATATACACTTTGATGTGTTTAATTACTTCTCCACTAGGGTGCATTCTACAATATTGCGATCCAGTTTGGCAATCAATAATATGATCAAGTTGCAGTGAATATACATAACCTCACATTTCTGATTTATTTTTAAACAATCGCCGTTTGCATTAATGTATAAATATTTTAAAAGAGCGGTAACTATATTTAAATAATGACTTCAGTATACAGCTTAATTTTATTCGTTAAATAGACCTAACAAATGCCACTATTGATTTCCAAATCCTCTAGATAATTTGGAATCACACGTGGCATTACTTATAGTTATGATGAACGATATTCTGGAATCCTAAGGACGTGCTGTCTCGTTTTATGTTGATGAAACTGGACTTTCACAGTCATTTCTTCAACATCCCTTTGAGTTCTAATATATCACTCCTCACTTTATCTCTCAAGGTAACACCTGTTATTGACCGCAGAAATCTCATTTGTGATTTATTGATTCTGTTTTTAATAATTTGTCTGGTGTCCAACATTCATTACCATATCAAAGAAATTGTTGATATATTATGAAATCCAGTTGAATACCTTTTCGCATTGATTTCCCTCATAGTTTCATTATTTTATTTGTATCGTCTTTTAATTTGATATATAATTCCAACAAAACTATATTGTGTTTCATTCAAAAATAATTTCGTCTGCTCCTCTAAATGCTAAAACTTTTGTTTTGTTAACTGAAATCTTCAAATTATTTTTTTCTTATATTATTTAATTTGAATATAGCTTTCTGTGCGTCATTTTCAGAGCTGGATATTACAATTTGGTCATCAGCAAAGAGTAGCATATCTAATAATTTTGTTTTAATTTTAAAATGTTCATTCAAATCCATTTGGCATTTCATTACCATTTCATCAGTGTATAAATTATATGTAATACTTGAGAAGTGTTGATGCTTGGATCGAGGTGGCAGGAAAGGTTATCGATTAGTTGAAGTAAGTAAATAACAGTACATTGATGTAGCACCTTCACCGCGTGAAAAGGTTTTCATGAATAGATCGATAAGAAAATCTTTGTATACAAAAATTATTTTCTAACATATAGAAAATCTTTCAACTGAGGATTGATGGCAAATTCACTGAATTGATGACATGTTCAGATCAATCAAAGAAACAAATTCACATGAGGGGTGCAGGGAAAAAATGAGGATATACATTTTTCTTTGAAACCTAGAACACGTACTTTCATTTATGTAACTGCCATACTTCCTTACCTGAATGCCAAACGTTGGAGGTAAATAAATCCACGACTAAACTATTTCTTTTACTGTTTGAAAGATACAAATGACAGCTTTTCCATGGAGAATATGCAACCGCGAACTCCACTTCCTGGTTCGTTCCCTGCACCTTCCTGTATTTTCAATTCTGCCTCAATGTAGGGCATAGTGTAGTTATACAGAGTGTCCACAAATTCCTGCTACCAAAACAATGTAACTTACTCGTAAACTATCTGCGATAGAGACATGCGGTTTTTTGCAACGTATTCTACATCTCTCAAAGAAGTTTTGTTCATTTGTTGCAGATTTTGATTTAAGCGACAATGACGACATCACAGGAAAAGGTCCAATGTGTATGGTTGTATGCTGAGTCTGGTAAATAACCAGTAAATGTTCAGCGAAATTTCCGTTGGCAACGTGGAAGAGATCCTCCATCCAAATCATCCATAATTAAATGGGCCGAGACATTTCTAGCGATTGGCAGTGTAATGGACTTGCCAGGGAGTAGACGACCAGGTGTGAGCCAAGGAACTATCGACAATGGGTAACTTGCATTTCAACTCGCATCTCAAAAATCGGCTCGTCATACTTCACCGGAACTGCATTTACCAAAATCATCCATTCATAAAGTCCTCCATAAGCGGCAGCAAATTATGCAAGCGTCGCTGCCAACTGACTTCGCTCGACGTGCGGAATTTGTTGATTCCATGCAGAACGCAATTGACGAAGGCAATGAGTACCTGCAGAGGGTGATGTTCTCTGATGAAGCGAATTTCTTTTTGTCTGGACATGTTAACCACAATAACATTCGGATATGGGGGTCCTGGTGATTTACCAAACTCAGCATACCACCCCATACACATTGGGTATTTTCCTGTGGTGTCGTCATCATCGTTTAAATCACAATCTGGAACAAATGTAATCAAAACTTTGAGAGATGTAGAATACGTTGCAAAACATCGCATGTCTCTATCTCAAATAGTTTACGAGCTAAGTTACATTGTTTTGCTAGCAGGACTTTGTGGACACTGTATTCACTGTGCTTACGAAGAATCCTAAAACAGTTTTGGGGAAGATAACGATATATAGGTTGTTCGTAAATTCTCATACCAAACGTCTAGGGCTTCTAGAGGGAACTGTGTAGATAACGTTTTGAATAGACACCTTTGTCCGAAAACATACCTTTTTTTGTGCTGTAGGTAGGGTATACAAGTTGGCAATAACCATTTAAATCCCATGCATCTGCCTGGTATAAATCGACAGTAATTAATTGATTTATGCCTAAAATAATTGCATTTACTATAATCAATATACACTGATTTCGTGACAGCGTCCAGTGTAAAAAAAGAAAAAAACATTACTTTAGTCATTATAAGAATAATTGTTTATACACAACAAACTTTACTACTTCACTTAAAATGACGAAGAGTATTAGAAGATTCCTGGCTCTAAGCTTCCGACCAGGAAACACTACCCAGAAGAACTCGCCACTGAAGATGCTATCCTTAGTCCATGTAGCACTACGCAAAGTACTTAGAGGCGTTTCCTTTGAGCCCAAACTTCTGTCATTCCTTTGCTATGAGCTTGTTTTCTCTCATCTGTCCAAGTTGTTCCAATTTTTTTTTCGGTTTGTCCTCTTGGTCAACTTGCCACTTATTCACCTTAATTCTAAATATATCTCTGTTTGGGATATCTTCTTTAGTAATTCCTGCCAATTTCAAGTCCTTTTTGACTTCATTATATTATTATAATTATAATCATTATTATATTATTATCATTATTATTATTATTATTATTATTATTATTATTATTATCGTAAGTATTATTATTGTTATTATCGTACAAAATGTCGTTTGTACATGAAATTTACATTGCTACATTTAATGTATCTTTAACTGTTTATAATTAGTATAGTGTATATCTATATTTGTCAAATATTTATTTGTATTTGTGCTGGTTGAGTGGAAGAGAAGGCCTTACGGCCTTAACTCTGGCAGAATAAATAAAACATTATTATTATTGAGTGGAAGAGAAGGCCTTACGGCCTTAACTCTGGCAGAATAAATAAAACATTATTATTATTATTATTATTATTATTATTACTATTATTATTATTATATACTATTATTCAACATCTTGTTTCTCCAAACATCACTTAATGGACCTCTACTTCTTGTGGTCTTAACCATCCAAATGATAAATTATCTTCCATTAGAACGCAATTCGCAGGTTCCAGTTCACTTCAAATAAAACCCCCTTCCTTCATAATGTTTTAGCATTTCACAAAAAACACTATCTTCAAGTAGTCATAAATCTTGTGTTACTACTATAATGTCTTACATGTAAGTCATGAACAAATAACTTGGAAGCCATTAATAACATCCTACATTAAGGAATGATTGAAATAGAATTCAAAGACATCTTGATAGTTCAGGGACATACCAAACTTTTCCTTTTGTTTTCTGACTTTAATAATAGAAGTATCTTGAGTTTCACTAGGATTTTTTCTTCTCTCATTTCTTTAGTTCCACTTTATTCCTCACGCTTGTAACTAATTCTGTTGGAACGAAACCAAATTCACTCTTTTTTTCTTTTTCCAAGATCGACATTATTACTTTCTTCTGTTACTGGGGCAAGGGTCGAACTCGGAGTCCATATTTCCTCTTTTAATACTCTCTCTCAAGTCACTGTATACGTCACTCCTTCATTAATCACTAGATACCTCATCAATCAATGGAAGCAAGATAAAAAGTAAACCTTTTATTACAGCAATTAATTTTCATCAATTTCATAAGATATTTTGGACACATGCTGTGATTTCATGAAGATGAATCTAACGTAAGTGTTTATTATTGTTTTTTACGGTAGGCCTATGTAGGTAAAAATCTACGATATCAAAAGTAAATGGTGTTTTATGGGATCAGAATATAAGTTATAAAACAAACAAAATAATCAATAATAAGTAGTACTATTTTTATAAAACATTGACAGTTTCTGCATTACTTTATGGGAGCGAAACTTGGGTAATGACCAAAAAATTGCAAAGTAGAATACAAACCGCAGAAATGAACTTCCTTAGAAGAACAAAAGGCTGCACAAGATTGGATCGGATAAGGAATGAAGATATAAGAACAGAGTTAAATATATATCCATTGGATGAGAAAATCACAGAATATAGATAGAAATTGTTTAGACATGTGAAAATAATGAATGTATCAAGATTATCAAGAGCAGCATTCAACTACAAGCCAAGAGGTTCAAGGAATGTAGGAAGGCCAGTAAAAAAATGGACAGAACAACTGTGAGGCGGAACAGGCAGTTTGCCTATCCCGTGAAGTGAAGAAGAAGAAGAAGTACTATGAGATATGATGCTGAAACATGGGAATTAAAATCAACAAATATACCTAAATTAAAATTTCAAGAAATGTATTATGGATGCGTTCATTTAAAATTGTGGATTTACAAAAATAAAACGATATGGTGATTTAAAACGAATATCAGAAGACATCCCAGAGAAAATATTAGAATGGGTGCCACCTGGTACAAGAAATGGGTTAATGGTGATTTAAGCAGCACGAGGAAAAGAACGATTGGGCGATGGAGATTAGAATGACATAGAAATGTGGAAGAGTGACTGAACGTTAATTGGGTAAAGGTATATGTCGTTAAACTTGCTAAATTAAAAAAAAATCACATTATTATTATCATTATTAGGTTGTTGGTATTTTAAACAATATGAGAGAAAAATGATTGGACGATAGAGATTTAAATGATAGAGAAATGTAGAGGGGAATGACAGCAGATCAATTGCAGGAAGATTATATTAAACACTGTTAAATCTACTTATTAAATTATTATTGTTATTATTATTATTGTTATTGTCATTATTGTTATTGTTATTATTATTATTATTATTATTATTATTATTATTATTATTATTATTATTATTATTATTATTATTATTATTATTATTATTGTCGGCCGCGGTGGACTAGTGGTTATGCTCCTTGCCTCTGGTCCCAAGGGTCGCGGGTTCAAACCCGGCCGGGGTCGAAGGATTTTTTTAGGATGGAAAAATCCAAGGAGCAAATCCTCCGGGAGGGACTTTAAGCCGTGGGTCTCGAGTCTCAAGATTTTCAGGCTCGTAAAAAATTCTTAAGCCTGAGAAAAGGCCTCTAAGCAAAATTTACCGAATTTTCCCGTCATAGTACTACCTTGGTTTCCTAGATGTCAGTGTGAGGCGGAACGCTGACCACGGACCACTCTAAATAACATCTATACGAAAACAAGTGTAACTAGATTAGTATGGTTCAAATTCTTCACTGTAGGGGGAGAGCGCCTAAATCTCTGTAAAGGGAAAACATGGGTTTACAATACAATTATTATTATTATTATTATTATTATTATTATTATTATTATTATTATTATTATTATTATTATTATTATTATTGCATAAGTGGGGAATGAAAATGGAGCATGGAAACCATTTAGAGGAAAAACCAGAGGGAAAGCCGCCAATATGGAGGTCAAGAATGATATGGGAGAATAATATTAATCGCGATTTAAGGGCGGTGAATTATAAAACGAAGATTGAAAAACATTACCTAAGAATAGGAATGTTTGGAGAGCTTATGTCCGCACGACCATGAACCTCGGGTTCGATTGTACCTGTGAGTTATTATTTTATTTAGCAGGTTTCACATTATGTTCTTGCTGCCAATTAATCTACTGTGAATCTCCTCCACATCTCTCTGTCATTCCTATCTCTATCGTCCAATACTTTTCCTCCTCATACTGCTTGAAACACCATCATTCCACGTTATTTTTGGCCGTCCTCTTCTTCATCTACCATGTGGCATCCATTCTAGTATTCTTCTTGGGAATCTATCTTCTGCCATACTATTTTGCATGGCCATACCATTTCAATTGTTGGTTTGTTTATGAAATCCACAATTGAAGTTTGTTTAATTTATTATTATTATTATTACTACTGTGATGATTATTATTACTATTATTAATTCTATCATTATTATTGTTATTATTATTTCTATTATTATTATTATTATTGTTATTATTATTATTATTATTATTATTATTATTATCATCATCCATCGATAGTAATTCTGCCCGAGGGCAGGTCCTTGACTTGCAATCATACCATTTTCTTGCTATGCTTGCAGCTTTACTAGGGAATTGTAGGTGTGGTAGCTTCCCGTTGCTTTCCACATAGGTGAAGGATGGTGATGATGGTGATGATAAGGATGATGATGATGGTGATAATGATAAGGATGATGATGATGATGATGGCCATATGATTTCGGGGACCGTTTGGGCCTTAACGTTTTCCTGAAATTTGTCTTACAGGTGAGGGAAAACCCCGATAAAAACCTCACCCAGAAAAACTACCCCGACCGGTGATCGAACCCGGGCCCGTTGCGTGACAAGGCAGCACGCTACCCCGAGACCACAGCGATGGACATTATTATTAGTAATTATTATTATTATTATTATTATTATTATTATTATTATTATTATTATTATTATTATTATTATTATTATTATTATTACTGCTATTATTTCTTCATATTTCAGCATTGTTTCTGTTATTTACACAGTTATTCCCAACCAAAATATACATTCTTTTTCTTCGTACTTCCTGGTCTTGCGTGTCTGCTTCTGTCATATTTCTCTTCTTCATGTTGTCTTGAATTCTCTCTATCCACGTTGGCACTATTATTACTACTACAGAGGATGAGGAACAGGAAAAGGAAATAAGATCAAATATAAACTCAGGAAAATATGTAATATCTACCCTGAATGGAATATTATGGGATAAACATATCAAAAGAGAAACTAAAGTTACTTTTTTTAAAACAATAGTTAGAAGTATTATTTATGACTTATGGTTCAGAGGTTTGGACTATAAATTATCAGAAGAGGAAGAAATGTGTTATAATAGAAACGAATCGAGGAAATATATAAAGCGAAATTCAAGACAAATCATTGGTGCCGGAAAAATGTATCAATATTGTTAAAACCGAAGAAAAAAAATATTATTATTATTATTATTAATATTATTACTATTATCACTATTAATAATAATACTATTATTATATTATTATTATTCATCATCATCTTCATTCATGGATTAGGTCTGTTGACCCGTTCCGACTTCAGCCCATCTCTTTCTAGGTCTGCCCACATATCGGGTGCCTTTAGGTTTGTATTTTGTTATTTGTTTTGGATATCTATCTTCATTCATTCTGTCTATGTGTTGCTTCCATTTTTGTCTATATGTATCCATTTTATCAGTTATTGCAAATATTTCAAGTTCCTGTCTTATTTCTGTGTTCTTGATTCTGTCTTCCTTAGTGCACCCTTTAACAGATCTCAAAAATTTCATTTCTCCGCCGTTATCCTACTTAGGTCTTGTTTTTTATGTATCCAGGCTTCTGAACCATAGAGCAGTCCGGTACTGCCAACATTTTATAAAATTTCAGTTGGGTCTCTCTTGTTGTTTTGTTATTTAGTGTTCGTTTTATCGTACCACATATTCCCTGGAATTTTGCTATTTTATTATTTATATCATTATCATAATTAAATGAAATGTCACATCCTAGATAATTGAGATGGTTCACCTGTTCTATGATTTTTTTGTTTCCTATTACTATTTTCGATCTGATTTGATTTTTCCCTTGGAATGTCATTACCTTAGTTTTTTCTATGGATATTTTGAGATTATATTGTTCACATATATTATGTAGTTTAAAAATATTCCTCTGAAGTTCGTCTTCGGTATTTGCTATTATTACCTGGTCATCAGCGTATAATAATGTTTTCAAGTAGTGTGTTTTATCTAATTTTATTCCTTTATTTGTTTCTTCGTTCATTATTATTATTATTATTATTATTATTATTATTATTATTATTATTATTATTATTATTATTATTATATTCTTATCATAAGTAATGCCAGGGGTGATTTCCAAATTATCGATAAATTCACCACTCACGAAGTGAGGAGTGAATTTATCTAGACAATTTGGAAATCAATAGTGGCATTTGTCAGGACTATTTAACGAATAAAATTAAGCTATTGGCTCACAAATGATTATTTAAATATAGTTATTTTAAAATATTTATATATTTAATGTAAACGGCGATGTTTGAAAACAAATGAGAAACTTTATGTTTCACTTGTTTATCACTGCAACCAGATCATATTATTTATTGCCAAAGGATTGTAAGAATGCACCCTATTGGAGAAAAAATGAAACACATCAAACTGTATATTAATTAATTTCTGATGTCCTACGATGTAAATATGTCAATTATATTTTTCTGAAACGTTATTACCTGAAAAAAAATACGTTTAAGAAAGTACAAACAGTGTGTTTTACTTTCTGTGGTATAATCAATTGCTACAAATGTTTTATATTATCTCCCGCAACCACGATAAGGTTACATTCGTGCACTAGATATACAATCTGGTAGCCGCATGAAGTCACTGCAAAATAATGTTATGATCTATTCAGAATGTTAAAAAGGAGGAGCTTGATTTTACAGTGATAAAATTAAAATGATAAAATCGAGGTGAAAAAGACTGTGATTGGTTGTAAACAATAAATCACTGAAATGTTATTGGTCATTGACTCCCATTTGGGGCATTTATTATTATTATTATTATTATTATTATTATTATTATTATTATTATTATTATTAAAAAATATGCGTTAAAGAAATTTGTGTGGATATAAGGCCTTATAATTCTGTCTCAAACAATGTTTCAAATGAGAAACTGATAATTATATTCCCCATAATGGTACGCAATCTGCAGAGTATTGAATTCATGTAATATACATACAACAACTAGAACAATGATGGAAGATATTTCTTCACAACGCACATTTTGAACGTGTGCCAACCTCGCTGAATGTTTCGGACAGCAGTAATATAAAACAAAAAGGACGTGTTAGCAATTTATTTTCCTGTTTCTTCTTTTAATACTTCCCTCTCGTCTTTTGTTTTCTTGTTCACAATTTTTGACTCCTACATTCACTGTGGTTTTTATCCTTCTCTTCCGGACTTTCTGATAAAGTTGCAGCTCACTCCCAAGTCCCTCAAGTCTCTGCTTTTTCTCTCTCTAAGATATAATACAGTTATTGTCCTCTTCAAACGTAAAAGCCATTTATTTCAATGTCTTTTGCATTACGTGGTTTAAAAATGTATGAGGAATAACCACAATTTACAAGAAGCAGTTTAAGACTTTAGAAGAATTTCTTGGTTTCAATTTATATATCTTGCTTTCCTTTCTTAAAGCCAGCATAATTCCAGTTAGCATAAACTTTGTGATGTTGTCAGTGTTTATATCGTGGCACGTAGGTCTGTTTAATCCCTTACTGCATAACTAATAAAGTTGAGGAGACGGACCTTTCAGGTGAATATTCCATTATTTTATATTTTAATTTTGAATAATACCTCAACGGAACACATCATGAATCTTGTAAAAGTTACTGCACAGTAAGTTTGTAAGACAAATTATATTTACAGAAGAATTGCATAATAGTTAGAAACAATAACTATCACATCTCATTATTATAGTTTAACCTCTTACCTAATAGGTATTCTTCGTCTTCTCCTTCCTTTCAAGTATTAGGCCACGGCCTGTTACGATCCTATAGAAAATTTTCCCTCCAGCGTTTCATAGGGCGGTCCAGTGATCTTCGTCCTCTTGGTATATAATTATAGACAGCTTTGGGGATCCGATTTGAACTCATTCTTTCTAGATGGTGTTTCCAATTTAGTTGGTACTGTTTAATACATTCCAAAATTGGCGTAGTCTTCAATTCTTTTAAGATATCGGTGTTCCTTTTCCGATCCCATCTGGTGTAATCCGCTGTTCTGCGCATGAATCTCATTTTACAAGCCGTTATTCTGCTTTCATGTTGTCTTTTTAGTGTCCATGCTTCACTACCATAGGTCAACACTGGTCTAGCCAAAATGTGATATAAACATAATCTGGTGTTTTTTTGTACAAGGGATGGTTGCATAACTTGATTAATAATTCCCAAACTTTTATTATAACTAGTAATTTTTTCAGGGATATCCTTTCCATCCCAAATAGAGAGATAATATCCAAGATATTTAAATTGATCAGATCTATTTAAAATTTTATTCTGGAGACAGATTTTACTTTGTATGGGGTCCTTCCCATGAAATGCCATAATTTTACCTAATGGGTAAGTTTACATATTCCACGCCTTATAGGCACGACCTGTCGGGAGAGGAATTTTAAACTTTGCATCACACATTTTTTGGCCACACAAGCACATAGAGGGCCTCCCCGAATGAGTGGTCAGCTCAATCCAGAGTCACCTTCAATACAAAACAATTAAGAATATCTTTAAGTATATAAATTCTTTATTTAATATTTTTTGTCCCCCCGTGGACTATCACCTCGACGTAGTGGGGGCCCGAGTACTCAATGAACCAGACGACCAAATCGGGGAAGTTTAGCTTTGCTAACTTGCCAATTGGTTAGAGGTGAGAGGAAACTAAGAATAGTCCGTAACGTGGGAGACGTCTGCCAGAAGGTTGACATCGACCAAGAAGTCTGCAACGGTCTACGAGGCGACTTGATACCAGGCGATCATCACAACGGCTCAAGGACGGAAGCAGCAACCCTCTCTAAAGGGGTTAATACTTAGAGGAGCATGGATAGATTCTCTGAGACAGCAGCCCTGTCCATTATCCTTACCCGGCCAATCGCTCGTAACTCGGTCAGGAGACATTTTATACTACTTGTTCATCTCAAAGCAAATGCCGGATTCGATTTTCAGGATAGGACCAATTCGACCGATATAAGGAGATCGGAACAGACCATTGGGCTTAATTTCTTGTTGTTGTTGATGATAAATAATTTTGTCCAATGCCACAATGTTGTCCGTTATGACCTTTCTGGCTTTCTCCCCTGGCTTTGGCAGAAATGTAATCCGTTTCTTTCTTAGTTGGGGCCCCCTTGAGAAGCGGATTTGCGTTACCTGACGATATGTTGGGGCGCAAAAGATGATGAAACGCAAAAGAGCCCCTCAACCTAAACTTAACTTAAATTCCAGACAAAGGAACAACGACAGGAATAATTCCCTTTAACAAAAAATGCCTAGGTCTGACCGGGAATCGAACTCATAACCCATCATGTAATTTTTTTTTCAATAAGAAACGCTGACCACTACCCCGCATGATGCTGGTCCTTTATTTAATATTGTATATACTTTTATGATCATTTATAATAAACTTTTCTACAAACTTATTCTTTTATCAATAATAAAAAAACAAATAGAGTTTTTTTTTAAAACGAAACCCACCCATTTAGTCCCACATTCATATTAATCATGGCGAATATGATTATGATTATGATAGCCAGATTATCTTCGGAGCACCTTTTAGCGTCTTAATGTTATGATATCTTGTCTTTAAGGTGAGGAAAACCTTTGAAAAAAATAGTCCCGTCTGAAGATCGAACACAAGCCCGCTGCAAACCTTACAACGATAATGCCCGGAGACGACAGTGGTGACCAATCAACAATCCTAACCCTTGTAAAGTGGATTAGCTGTCATATCTATATATTAAACGTATGTGACTGAAAAGTTTGCTCTCTTATTTCTTTTATATAATAAAAATGTTTGATCAACAAAATACACTTGAAGGAATGTATAATAAAAAATAATGTCAAAAGTTAGTAAATAGTGAAGTAAAACATTAATTTATTTTCACCTATAATTATTACTGTAATTCCTCACCCTAGATGATTAATAGAGGAATAGGTATGCATTTCTCGAATGGAAATTTTGACAAATAAGGAATCCAGACAAATAGAATCTGCTGAGATGAGATTATTGCGAACAGTGGCAGCATATCAAAGAACAGAAAGAAAAATGAAGACATCAGAAAATAGCACTGTACCAGAACTCATTATGAACATGTTTTAAAAATGGAAGTACGCTCAATCCACAAACATTTCACGATTATGAAGCAACAAGGTGATAAGAGAACGCCCATCGAAGAGATAAACAATACCACATACAGTTGGTGTAAATGTGAACGTACATTTTATATTTGATCAAACAATTTATTTTAATTTCTATAATAATTGACAAAGCACTTTCTCTGCGCCACTCTTCAATAGTAACAATTTTTACTTAGGAAATTACGAACTGTGGAATCACATTTGATATTCCTCTTACTGGTTTAAATTTATTATGCAACCGAAAAATAACTTTTTTCTATTTTTTTATTTCTTTTCATAGCCTATAACCTTTGTGTGCAATCTGCACAACTGTACTGATAATTTTAGATTTTCCTTCTTTTGTTTATTTAACTTTACTGGCTAGGTCTATACTGATGGAATTGGTACTATATGCTTTATTAATCTTTATAATGGAAGATGAAGGGCACTGTGTACTCACTTCGTTAACAAAAAATGGAATTTCTTGTTTAATAATAGTTCTTAAAATGTACGGTTTTATATCGGTAAACGTAGAAAGACATTATTTTTTACAAAATGAGAATAATAGTAGGCTATATTACGATGCGAGGTTGGGAAGTGGTTTTTACAGAAGCGAGGAAATGTTTAAAAACCGACAGATAGCGAGGTTTTTAATTTTCGACATTCTGTAAAACACTTCACAAATGTGCGCTGTACATTGTTTTTTGCGCGATGGTGTTTTCAAAATAATAAATAATAGTAAAATAATAACATATTTGTTGGAAATATTATCGTTCATTATAAGCAAATGACTAACATTAACAGTGTGGGCAATGTTTATTAGTTGAAACAACAGGAGGCCGTGAGACCAATTTAGTGATAAAATGGTGGCTAGTACGTATTTATTGTTTTATACTGTTCCAAAGAAAGTCCAGTTCATTTAAAATGCAGTGACTGTTTTCGTATAATGTGTATTAGCATTACCTTTTGGATATATTTTTGTATGTACATTGTACGTAGTATATTAAAGGGCAGTGGTTTTACTTCCTGCAC
The DNA here is from genome assembly GCA_030220185.1 of Diploptera punctata. Taxonomy (NCBI): domain Eukaryota; kingdom Metazoa; phylum Arthropoda; class Insecta; order Blattodea; family Blaberidae; genus Diploptera; species Diploptera punctata. The sequence continues at coordinate 4,851,680 of JASPKZ010007251.1, read as the reverse complement.
GAGGTTTGTAATGTGTAATACTACAGTATAGTTACTTAGGTTGGCGGTGCCGAAATGTAGGAAGTTGGTCGCCATTGTTCTAAGTACGATAAAACGCACTAACGCGCAAGAAATAATATCTGTGAAGTTTTCAATTTTATTTCAACCAGCAATTGTGAGTGTAGTGTATACAAGAGGAGTTACAAAATATGTTTACGTTTGAGTTGTAAGTTATAATGAACTTTGGTCACTAATTATACAAAATAAAGCTAGCTGGCGTAATAACTAACGTTTATGTGTGATATAAGAATCTTAATTAAATTAAATAATGCTTTGTTACGTATGATTCTGTTCACAATCTATAATATTTTTGGATCAAAGTACTTTAAAATATTTTTAATAGTCGATACACCACTTTGGGAAGCAGGAAATGAACTTTAAGTTTCATGTGTTATATCATATTTTACGTCAAAAACAAGTCAGTTGCTGCTACAAACAGTTGGAGTATACATCACCGTACACAACAACAAGTAACGGAAGCTCAACCTCCAGAAGATGGAAGGTAACTTCCGAAAGCGCTCCAGTTAATTTTATATACAAAACATTAACAAAGTTGAGGACGACGGCACCTACCAACAGGTACAATTTAATTTTTAACTTTCATTATATACATATTTTACGTGGAATCCACCGTTATTTAATAGTACCCTGCATAAGATCTAAATATACCAATATGTTCTTTATGCCCTTGTGGTTCTAAGAACATCATTTTAACTAATTCCCTATAGGTTTGTAAACAGGTAATAAATAACTTAACTTCCTGGATATGAGCTGTCATAATTGTAAAAATATTCGATATCTGGATTATAGCAATTTTGATCTCGGCTGATAAATAGAATACGTTGTTTATTTTCATTGGATGTAGTGGTTTATATCCACTATGGCTTGTACGACACTAAAACTATTATAAACACTGGACTAGAGTTTCTAAAATAGATTTTATACAGCACTACTGTCACAATACAAGTGGAACAGAGTAACTTTCTGTCAGACCAGATGTCACCTGACTCACAACGAACTCTGAACGTAAGTATACTACGTAGGACCTCCAAATGTAGGATATGTCTAAAGTCACTATCCATTTCAATGAAGGAAGGCAATGATCGAAAAAATCAAAGTTATTGTCAAGTTTTACACATATTCTACTGTCTTTCTACATGACCGCCTCTAGGTGAAAACACATACTCTATCTTTCGGCTCTGAAACGAAATGAAAAGTCACGTGGAGATAGTATCCTAATAGTTTAATACTTCCGGTAAGATATGATATTTGAAGATTATTTCTTTCATACATCTCAATGATGGATAAATTATATTTGAAGAGAAAAAATAGAGTGTAAAAGGTCCTGGGTTCAGAATAGGATAGAATAGATTTATTTAGCCTGGTGGAGTTAAGGCCATGTGGCCTTCTCTTCCACTCACCAGGACAAACATATGTTACATATAAATACAAGAAATTACAATAATAGTCATACTAAACAATTAATTATCTGTCAAATTGAATAATAATGAAAATAATGTCTAATAATACAATACAATTAAATACAATTAAAATTAAATTAATGATAGAATGAATACAGAAAGGAATAACAGCTCGAATCTACTATACATAAAAAGAAAAGAAAGAAAAAATACAAAGAAAATAATAAACTATAATGAATTAATCTATCGCTTATTATACAAGGCATTAGGTAAATATATTAACAGATCTTAAAACTATTTTTATTAAATAATGAAAAAACCCATTATTAATTTTTAAAATGTAATATTAGTGAGTTGTTTCTGTTAATATGATGTAAATATAAAATTAGCCAAATTTCAAAGAATCTGTGAAACAATTAATCGAACTTTAAAACATAAAATTCGAAGAAACGCGATATTTAAAATTTTATAAAAATATGGCTGTGCCGGTCATATCCAGTGGAAGTGAAATATGGAGAAAGAAACGTAAGGTATAGGATTCGGGAAATTCTTGAAAGGAGTTAAATGATGTACAAAACTAGATCACATAAAAATGAAGAAATGGCAGAGGAATTAGAATATTTTAATTTAAATGATAGACTAAAATATTACAAACAACAGTGGAAAGAACAACTGGAAAGAATGCCAACTACAAGATTCTCTTCTACTATTTGGAGCCTTAGAGCAGGTCCTTCACTGCAATCATAGCATTTTCATGTATGGTTTGCAGATTTACTAGGAAATTATATGTGTGGTAGTTTACGTTGCTTTCCATACCGTGAGATGTTGATAACGATGGCCAGATGATATTCGGGGACCTTTTGGACCTTAAGGCTTCCTGACATTTGTATTACAGGCGAGAAAAAGCCCCGAATAAAACCTCACCCAGGAAGCATTTACTGACCGGGAATCGAACTCGGGCCCGTTGCGTGACAAATTTGGCACGCTACCTCGAGACCACAGTGGTGGACACTGCAATATTAACTAAACAATATTGAGTTATAAAGTTAGTAGATCAGCGGGTAGACCTAGATGAATATGACTGGTAAGTACTTGAAGACGGAACACGCAATTCAATGCCTATATCTTGAAATGAAGATGAATAAAACGGAAGGTGGGGAAGAAAATTATTACAAATGGTATTCCTTATTCACAGATCCTATACAGCTAGATCACATTGGGTTGGCTATTTTATCAGGAAGGCTGAGGATAATCATATTAAAAGCACTACTTAATTCTGAAGGAAGTAGAATAATAGGCAGACAGAAGTTGCGATAGAAGGAAATAAAATAATATTTTAAGAAACTTGGTGTTAGAAAACGAGTCCCGCGCCGTAGCCGAGCGGTTAAGGTAGGAAGCCTTGGCGCAGAGCTACGGGACTTGCGCTGGTTCGAGTCTCCATGGGGGAAGGAATTTTCTCATGGTATTTCGGCCAGTATGGGACCGGTGCCCACCCAGCATCGTGAGGAAATTGGGTAGCTACAATAAGTAGTGGCTCCAGGTTGAGGAACCAGCTATAACGGCTGGGGGACTCGACATGCTAACCACATGTCACCCCTACACTGGCTGTTGATCATCCACCTCTGTGATTGACACATGTGGGTGTGAAGGGCCAGCAGCCGGCTGGTAAAAGGGCAACCGCTGAAAAGTGGAAAGACCCTCAATCGGAAATCGGTGTTAGAAAACGGAGAAGGAAGGAGTTGGACAGGGATGAATAGAGGACGATCTTGCCAGTGGTCAGGGCTCAAAATGGGATGTAGTGCCATCTATGATGATCATGATGAAGAAAAAAAATTCCCGTGTAAAATTTAGTTTTCTGGAGTTGGGAACTTTTCAAATTGGATGATTCAATACTTCCCATTTTTTTTACTTTCTCAATTTAATAATCTGAATTGCTCTAATTAAATTATAGTATTAACGATTTTTCCCTCTTTTGAGTTGCTGCTACAGACACTTAGAGTCTATATCGTCGTAAGCAACAACAACTAGTAGCAGAAGCTCACCCTGCTGATGATGGAAGTTAACTTCCGAATGGCCTCCAGTTAATATTTTATATACATAATTTTAACAAAATTGAAGACGATAGGTAAACTTTAATTTTCGACTTTTATCTTATTTTCCCTCTAGTAATTTGTACAAATTTATCGAATTTAATTGGCAACGAGATATTTGCCTCTAACTACATATTAATAGCTGCAATGGAGATCTCAAAATTTGCCCAATCTATACTTGCTTATGAGTTAGCAGCGGATACTTTCCTCGTGGAAGATCTACGCACACAGTTCCTGCTACCAGCTACTAAACAGGAAGCTACATTGAATGAGATAAGACAAAAGAAGAGGAAATAAATACCAGGCGATTTTTACGCAACAGATTCAATGACCAATCGGAATTGGACTGTAAAAAACAACAAGATGCACAATGCAGTAACAAGACATTGATATCACCAAAAACTCTGCATAATTTCAAACTATCATGATCCGTCAATAGACTGCGTGTGTAAGCTCTGTGATATATCGTGTGCAAGATACCATTTCAATGTTTGTTTAAAGAGAACGAAATCATTGCTGGCATTAATAAAAATTAAATAAATCTTAATTTCAAATAAAATAATAAAGAAGATACATCGCCAGCAGAGACCAAAACTCTGCAAAATTTCAAACTATCTTGATCCGTTAATAGACTGCGTGTGTAAGCTCTGTGATAGACTGTATGCAAGATTCCATATCAGTGTCTGTTTGAAGAGAACAAAATCGTTGCTGGCATACTGAAGAGACCGAATCTAATGCACATTTGTGCGCGCTTCTTCCTATCATTATTATTAATAGCTACATTTTATGTGCAAGTTGAAATTAGTTCCCTACCTGCTGATGTCCGTCCCTGAGGATGACGGGTTGAGCGGCAATCCTTTCAACAGATGTGGGTCGAGGAACTCCATCCAACGTTGAAACTTCCTTCAGCTGCGGTGGAGAAGGCGGTGGAGGCAATTCTTCCTCTGCACTATAGCGCGTCTTCTGTAACAACAAAGTTTCACACCTCCTTACTGTTGGCCGATCAAACGAATATGAAAACAGTCAACTTACATTCTTACCATTATTTATAATTTTTAACTTTGCTCTTATTTAGGCGCTTTCAGTACGCTACAAGACGGAAGGTGAGGGATTCGAGTCCGGATGGGATCAGGATTTTTAGACTGACCTAAACATTCTGAAGGCTCACGTCTAGATTTGAGAAGTTATCCTCTTACCACAATATTGACACTAGATCACAAGATAGCAGTCTGCTCACAATTCCTCTTCATAGCACTTCCTCCTATTCTACTTCCTTCACAGTAGCCTCTGCCCGCTCCTGGAATCTCCTTCCTCAAGATATCAGGGGTTGCCGCACACTTGGTACCTTTAAGTCACGCTTATACAGTTACCTGTTGTCTAATAATTAATTTTTCTCTATTTATTTTTATACTATGTCATTAATCTTTTCCTGTTTTTTTATGTATATTGTACATATTATATATTTAATTCGTTAAATTTAGAGTAAATCAAAATACATTATAAATATTAATTGTATTGTATTCATAACTTGTAATCGTTTATATATATATATATATATATATATATATATATATATATTGTAATTTAGATTTAAGACTATTTTTTTGTTTGTATTTTTTTTAAACCTGGTTGAGTGGTAGACAAGGCCTTAAGGCCTTAACTCTGCCAGGTAAAATAAAGCTATTATTATTATTATTATTATTATTATTATTATTTTTATGTGCAAGTTCTAGGGTCACCTCAGCCTCTAACGGAAATGAGTAACAGATACTTGTTCTGGGGGTAAATGCGGCGGTCACGCAGGGCTCACAATCCGGCTGACATCTTGTGCCATATGTTTAAAAAGGGGGAGCCTTAAGTCCTACTATTCCAAGGGCATCTTACCTTTAGGCGCTTTAATGTCTAAGGACCAATAATTTCTAGAATATTTTGTTTCATTCAGTATGTTTTCCATTGTACAGTGTGTCCAAGCGATGAGACGAATCGAGAAGAGGGCGTTGAATATTTTGTTTTAAAGTGAATATGCACATAATGTATACTGTGTATAATGTGGTAAGAAATCAGAGTTCACTAACTCGCCAGTTCGTGTCATTACTTGAATGCACAATATAGTCTCTTTTTTTTTTTTTTTTAGTTTACCAATTTCCAGGAAGATTGTCTTTAAAACATTTATGGTACTCTCTCCTGGTATAGCAGACTTAAGTTGCGGCGTAATGAAAGCGTAAGTCAAGTTATCCCGATGATAATATGATAGGTGGTGAATGATAATCAAGCACCAGGAGAGTTCTTAAACCAAAATTTAAAACCTAAATCCAGACCAGGGAGGCCACAGGAATAATTCCCTTTAAGAAAAAATCCCTCTGTCTGACCGTACAGAGATCCCATGAACTACAGACAGAAGCTCTGACCAATAGCCCATCAGGGTTATAGTTTTTATCATCTTCTTCTTATTCTTCACTTCATGGGTTAGGAAAATTGCCTGTTCCGCCTCACAGTTGTACTATTTTTTTTTTACTGCTCTTCCTATATTCCTTGAACCTTGTATTAATACGCTGCTTTTGGTAATTTTGTTACATTCAATATTTCTACATGTCTAAATCATTTATCTCTATATTCCTTGATTTTATCATTCAGTAGATATATATATAACTCTGTTCTTATATCTTCATTCTTTATCTGGTCCAATCTTGTGCAGCCTTTTGTTCTTCTAAGGAAGTTCATTTCTAAGCTTTGTATTCTACTTTGTAATTTATTGGTCATTACCCAAGTTTCCCTCCCATAAAGTAATGCAGGAACTGCCAATGTTTTATAAAACTTCAATCTAATAACTCTTCTTGTTTTATTCTTTGATGTTCTATGTATGGTTCCGCATATTATTTGAAATTTCGACAGTATAGCTCTTATTTTGAATTAAATTACGAAACAGCAGTTGTTTCGGGGTAACGCAGTTTCCTCGCACTCGAAAGGCGCAGGTTCAATCCACGGTTTGGAAAGTTCCTTGGATTTTTGTTTTCACCAGTAAAAAAAAAGATGTCTCTAAAATAATTTAGCCATAACAATCCTATGATGGTCTTATTATTTAATATGATGAATGTGTATTAATTATTCGGGATGTACCGGAAGTGGAGCCTTCATTGTGGAAAATTTTCCATCTCAGTGTACGATCAAAACATATGTATGAAATCGAAAGTTTTAATATCCTCTTCAACAGGCCTTGTCGCTGTAAGGTCCGGGTGAAGTAGGGCAGGTAAAACCGCCTATAGAGGGAAATATTAAAGCAAGATAAAAAACGATGCGATGGACACAGGATGAGGGAAACAAGAAAGGATGACCAGAAATTGGATGGATGAAACAAGAAGTACAGCCTATAACAGAAAGGATTCAAGCATACATATGCATTAGACAAGGAACAATGGATGAAGAAGATTAAATAGTGATTATTTAAAATTTTATTAGTTTTTGATTGAGGAAAGACCTAAACATTATTATTATTCTATTTTATAGTAATTCTGCCCGAGGACAGGTTTTCACTTTAATCATAGCATTTTCATGCTATGCTTTGCAGCTTTACTAGGGAATTATAGGTGTGATAGCTTCCCGTTGCTTTCCACAACGGTGAGTGATGATAATGATAAGGATGATGATGATGATGATGGTCGGATGATTTTCGGGGACCGTTGGGCCCTAAGCTTCCTGACATTTGTCTTACAGGTGAGGAAAAACCCCGAAAGAAACCTCACGCAGGAGCCTGTCCCGACCGGGAATCGAATCCGGGCCCGCTGCGTGGCAAGGCAGCACGCTACCTCCAGACCACAGAAGTACTTAATATTATTATTATTACTATTATTATTAATTATTATTATTATTATTATTATTATTATAATTATTATTATTATTATTATTATTATAATTATTATTATTATTATTATAATTATTATAATTATTATAATTATTATTATTATTATTATTATTATTATTATTATTATTATTATTATTATTATTATTATCCACCACTGTGGTCCCGAGGTAGCGTGCTGCCTTGTCACTCAGCGGGCCCGGGTTCGATCCCCGGTCGGGGCAGTTTTTCTGGGTGAGGTTTTTATCGGGGTTTTTCCTCACCTGTAAGACAAATGTCAGGAAAACTTTAAGGCCCAAACGGTCCCCGAAATCATATGGCCATCATCATCATCATCCTTATCATTAGTATCATCCTTTACCGGCGTGGAAAGCAACAGGAAGCTACCACACCTACAATTCCCTAGTAAATCTGCAAGCATAGCATGAAAGTGCTATGATTGCAGTGAAGGACCTGCCCTCGGGTAGAATTACTATGGATGGATTGGTATTATTAAGAAACAAAGGGCTAACACGCACACTCTATTGTGTGACGCTAAGAAATTGCGACTGGAAGTAAACATCAATAAAACTAAATATAAGATATCACATAGAAATGCATTATGTAATGGAAAAGGACAACTAATGATAAATGAAGGAAATTTTGAAGAAGTGGTTGATTTCAAGTATCTGAAAACAATAATTACAAATAGGAATGAGATGCATAAAGAAACTGAACATAGGTTCAATTCTGGAAATGCGTGCTATTATGCATTACAGGGACTCTTGTCTTCCCTTTAAAAAAAACGAAAGTATTTAAAACAGTTATTCTACCAGTTAAATTATATGGATGCGAAATATGGACTCTACTTTAAGGGAGGAAAGAAAATTACAACTATTTGAAAATAAAGTTCTTAGGCAAATTTCTGGGCCAAAAAGAGATGAAGAGACAGGTGAACGGAGAAAACTACTTAATAGTGAGCTACATGATATGTATAGGAAGCCAGATATAATAAGAACAGTTAAGTCTCGTAGACTGCGATGGGCAGAACATGTGGCACGTATGGGGGATGAAAGAGGTGCATGGAAGCTTCTTGTAGGAAAACCAACGGAAAAATGCTCAGCTGGTAGACCAAGAATTAGGTGTGAGAATAACATTATCCAATAATTGAGGGAGACAGATTATACAGGGATCACTGGAAAACATTAGCTTAGGATAGGGATGTGTTGATAGCTTATATCCGTGCGAACATGAACCTATGGGTTCTATTGAGCCAGTGAGTTAATTAGTATTATTATTATTATTAAGAGGGAAGAGGAGGATATGATAAGCAGTAGAATTTGTTACATTCGTTTTACTAAATATCAGAGGAAATTAAACTCACTACAGCAAAAAGGAAAGTGTTTTTCGTTACAAAAGAGCATAGGGGCTTCACAGAAGTATTATGGGTCCCCTGAGAGACTCACTAATCTCTTCGCTCTATTCCGAACAGAGCAGGGTTAACCACCTCATTAGTAGTCTCTGAAAACCCACATTTCTCTTATAATTACAGCGTTCAGCCGGTAATCAAGCGGAGTAATTATTCCCACAGATTCAATGTCATACTTTACATTCCCATTAAAAAATTACGTTGATTTAAAATAATAATATGATGTGGAAATTAGCTGACATAATAACCAAATCACATCTGGATGGCTTTATACAGTTTAAATACCCCATAAAAATGACGTAACCTCACATTTATTATTTAGAGGATTGGAGAACTTTACAAAGTATTGTCAGTTCCATCTCTTATCTATGGATGTGAAACCTGGACATTAACAAAGGCAGATAATAAACAAATAGAGGCTGCAGAAATGAAGATGTTGAGAACAATAGCAGGATACCAAAGGACCGATAAAAAGGAAAACGAAGATATAAGAACAGAATTTAATATATTTAATCTCTGTGAAAGAATAAAATATTATCAAAATGCTTACCTTCAGCACGCATTACGAATGAATGAACAGCGCATACCAAGAACAATGTATAATTATAAACCAAAAGGGAGAAGATTGTTGGGAAGACCATTGAAGAGATGGAAGGACCAATTCGACCTATAATGAGATCGGAACAGGCCATTGGGCTTACTCCTTGTTGTTGATGATGATGATTGGAGAATTAGAAAAGTTTTCGAGCTCGATCTATGATATACTACTTAACAAGGGAACTGTCAACCATTACAAACCGAAACCGTCTTGAAATTTCTCCTTGAGAAGCGTTGTAGAGTACCAAGACTGTGTCAGAAAAATTGTCGTTTATAACTTCAAGGCACAGAAATCGAAGCCAGAAACCAGCAAATGGCAAAACAACTCTACGGAGAAGTTGTACCCCTTCTTGAATGAAACCTGAGTGGAGTAAGACGCGATGCGGCGCGGACGGCAGTTAGTGAGGGTTATCCAATCTACCAATTCAGCAGTTGTGGGAGCCGAAGAGGCAGTATATGGTCTCGGGAGTGCGCACCTTGCTGGTGGGTGCAGACTAATAAAACCAGAGATATTCCATTTATCCCTGCCCAGCCCAATGCACCACGTCCTCGTCGTGGCTCCTGGTTAATATCAAGAAGTGCAGGAGCCAAAAAGCGAGTTCCCGACGCTTGCAAATTGGGACATACCCCCTAAGGGAGAAAACCTCAAAAACCCAACAGAAAATCATCGTCCCCCCAGGATTGCTGGAGATAGGGCCGGGCTTGATATTCCCACTCCGTAAAAACGAATACGTTCAGAAACCCAACATATCTCGAAAGGAAGATGCTGCAAACTTACATAATTATTACAACTGGAGGCTTGCCGCAAAAAATATAAATTATTGGAGGCAGAAGTTAAGGAAGGCCAAGGCTCGAATTTGAGCTAATCAGCCATTGGATGGATGGAATTCAGGAGTTATATTACTTCCCTGTCATTTAAATGAGCGATTTGGCGTTGAGTTTTAATGTCTTGCAATTAAAAACGGCAGATATTATTTTTTAACACGGCCTTAGTACATCATGACGCTTCTCTGGAAGAAATTTCAAGGCGGGATTTTGCATGCAATAATTGACATTTCCTTTGTAAGTAGATAGAAAGAAACGTGTAAAATTGAAGATTGTGTGTTCACATACATATATATATAAGATATATATACATATATATATACTTACTTACTCACTGGCACTATCGAACCCGTAGGTTCATGGCCGCGCGGACATAAGCTCTCCATACATCCCTATCCTGAGCTAATGCTTTCCAATCATTCCCTGTATAATCTACTTCCCTCAAATCATAGTTAATGTTGTTCTCCCACCTCATTCTTGGTCTACCAACTGGGCGTTTTCCCTCTGGCTTTCCTACAAGAAGCTTCCATGCACGTCTTTCATTTCCCATACGTGCAACATGTCCTGCCCATCGCAGTCTACGAGACTTAACTCTTCTTATTATATCTGGCTTCCTATAAAGACCATGCAGTTCATTGTTATGTAGTCTTCTCCATTCACCTGTTTGTTCATCTCTCTTTGGTCCAAAAATTTTCCTAAGAACTTTATTCTCAAATACTCGTAATCTCCTTTCCTCCCTTAAAGTAAGAGTCCATGTTTCGCACCCATATAATATAACTGGTAGAATAATAGTTTTATATAACGTTTTTTGAAAGGAGTTGGGACATCAAAAGTCTCTGCAATGCATAATAGCATGCATTTCCAGAATTGAGCCTATGTTTAATTTCTTTGTGCGTCTCATTCCTATTTGTGATTATTGTTCCTAGGTATTTGAATTCAGCCACTTCCTCAAAATTACCCTGATTTGTCATTAGCTGTCCATTTCCATTATATACTGAATTTCTACCTGTGACCACATATTTAGTTTTACTGATATTTACTTCCAGTCCTAATTTCTTAGTGTTACTCAATAGTGTGTGCGTGTTGGCCTTTAGTATCTCCTCGCTATCGGCCAGTAGTACTACATCATCAGCATAAACTAACAGCTTATTAATACCATTCAGTTGTAAGCCTTCCTCATTCTCTAAAGATTTAATGGCATGCTCTAGTACAAAATTAAATAGTAGAGGAGATAGTGCATCTCCTTGCTTCAACCCATTTTGGATTTCAAAAGTGTCTGAAAACTGTTTGCCTACACGCACCCTACTATTTGAGCCATTTAGACACATTCGTATAAGTCTAACTAACTTTTTAGGAATTCCGAACTATATATATAGTTATAGGAACTATAATTACGCACAGGAATGAGGTGCACAAATATATTAAACATAGGCTCAATTCTGGAAATGGATGCTATTATGCATTACAGGGACTCTTGGCGTTCAAAATTCTCTAAAGATAAGTTATACTGAAAATATATAAAACTGTTATTCTCCCAGTTATATTATATGGATGCGAAACATGGACCCTTACTTTAAGAGAGGAGAAAAGTTTACGAGTATTTGAGAATAAAGTTCATAGGAACAATTTTGGAACAAAATAGACATGCGAATGGAGAAGACAGCATAACAGTCAGCTACATTATATTTATGGGAAGCGAGATGACAATGAGAACATTTGAATCTCGAAGAATTCGAAGGTTAGGGCACATGGCACAAAACTTAAACAAAATATCTTAAAAAACGTAGTCACAATATGGCCGACGTCTTCAATTAAGTTCCGTAAATCTAGAACTTCAGATTCAATGCCTTGATATCGTCGATGAAGAAATTATTGTGGGGTATTTGCAACCTAGAACAATTAGATTTAAGAATTTCAAGATTTTCGGGCTGTTAAAGGAACCTGAAGCCTAAATTAAAACCTCTGAGCAAAATTTGACATTTCCTATCCAAGTAATATATGTATAATTGTTTATAATTAGTATAGTGTATATATAATCTATATTGTCAAACATGTACTTGTAATTTGTGCTGATTGAGCGGAAGAGAAAATGGCTCAACGAGTAGGGTGCGTGTAGGCAAACAGTTTTCAGACACTTTTGAAATCCAGAATGGGTTGAAGCAAGGAGATGCACTATCTCCTCTACTATTTAATTTTGTACTAGAGCATGCCATTAAATCTTTAGAGAATGAGGAAGGCTTACAACTGAATGGTATTAATAAGCTGTTAGTTTATGCTGATGATGTAGTACTACTGGCCGATAGCGAGGAGATACTAAAGGCCAACACGCACACACTATTGAGTAAACCTAAGAAATTAGGACTGGAAGTAAATATCAGTAAAACTAAATATATGGTCACACGTAGAAATACATTATATAATGGAAATGGACAGCTAATGACAAATGAGGGAAATTTTGAGGAATTGGCTGAATTCAAATACCTAGGAACAATAATCACAAATAGGAATGAGATGCACAAAGAAATTAAACATAGGCTCAATTCTGGAAATGCATGCTATTATGCATTGCAGAGACTTTTGATGTCCCAACTCCTTTCAAAAAACGTTAAGCTGAAAATATATAAAACTATTATTCTACCATTTATATTATATGGGTGCGAAACATGGACTCTTACTTTAAGGGAGGAAAGGAGATTACGAGTATTTGAGAATAAAGTTCTTAGGAAAATTTTTGGACCAAAGAGAGATGAACAGACAGGTGAATGGAGAAGACTACATAACAATGGTCTTTATAGGAAGCCAGATATAATAAGAACAGTTAAGTCCCATAGACTGCGATGGGCAGGACATGTTGCGCGTATGGGGAATGAAAGACGTGCATGGAAACTTCTTGTTGGAAAGCCAGAAGGAAGACGCCCAGTTGATAGACCAAGAATGAGGTGGGAGAACAACATTAACTATGATTTGAGGGAAGTGGATTATACAGGGACTGATTGGAAGGCATTGGCTCGGGATAGGGATGTATGGAGAGCTTATGTCCGTGCGGCCATGAACCTGCGGGTTCGATAGTGCCAGTGAGTGAGTGAGTGTGAATGAGTGTGAGTGAGTGAGCGGAAGAGAAGACCTTATAGCCTTAATGCCTGAATAAATAAATTATTATTATTATTATTATTATTATTATTATTATTATTATTATTATTATTATTATTATAGCTGAGCTAAGGAAAGAGTGGAGAATGCTGAGTTTGCAGTGAAAAACCTGCTCTTGAGTAGAAAACTATTAATGAAATTATTATTATTATTATTATTATTATTATTATTATTATTATTATTATTATTATTATTATTATTATTGATTTTGTTGCCTATTATATGATTCTTCGAGCGATCAGGTAACCATTTGTCCACTGGACGACGTCTATAGAGAAATAAATGTAACTAAATTAGCATTATATTATGTAATTCCAGCAAGGGAGTACCCTTGCCCCATATAGGAAAGTACAGATAAACACAAATTACGCTAGATAATTTTGCAGTGTTATTAAGTGCACTGTACATGTGAAATTAGCTTACTGAGAGAAGCAATTTATAAAGTAGCTCTATCAGAAATGAAATTGCGCAACACCATTTACCAGTGTAACTGTTTAGTATCATATGTTTGGATGCTCATGAAATTTGCCTTCTTAGCTCATATTACATCTGCCTGTCGATCCATGAACATTTCAGTAATTTAATACTTTTCTATTCTACGGAAAAATACTACATCTCTAATGAGTTAAACGATCCAGAAAACTACAGATTTGGTACTAATTTTAATCACTTTTGACATTTTATTTTTCTCTTCTTAAACTTAGATATCAACCGGACTGTCACCAATGAGAGATTGTTTTGTCACTCCATCTGAACAACCCCTATGAGAATAGTATCTATCCTCTCCAGATTGTAAATTATACAAATAACTCCATCCAAGCACTACAGGCCTAGAACACCCTGGGAGCCAGCTCCTGCCTCACATCCACATGTGTTGATCACAGAGGTAGACGATCATCTAGCCAATGTAAGGGTGACATACGGTCAGCATGTCAGGTCCCTCAGCCGTTATAGTTGGTCTTCTCAACCTGGAGTCGCTACTTATAGTAGCTAACCAAATGTCTCACGATGCTGGGTAGGTACCGGTCCCACACTGACCGAAATTCCATTGGAAATTTATTCCACCATGGAGACTCGAACCAGCGCAAGTCCCGTAGCTCTGCGACAAGGCGTCTCGCCTTAACCACTCGGCTACGGCGCGGGACAATTTTAATTACTTTTGACATTTTATTTTTGACTCCTTGGGCTTAAATATCAACCGGACTGTAACAAATCAGAGAAGCTGAAACCTACAAGCAACACATCCAGACATCCTCCACAACAAAAAGTAACAAATCAGAGAAGCTGAAACCTACAAGCAACACATCCAGACATCCTCCACAACAATAAGTAACAAAACAGAGAAGCTGAAACCTACAAGGAACACATCCAGACATCCTCCACAACAAAAAGTAACAAATCAGAGAAGCTGAAACCTACAAGCAACACATTCAGACATCCTCCACAACAAAAAGTAACAAATCAGAGAAGCTGAAACCTACAAGCAACACACCCAGACATCCTCCACAACAAAAACTAACAAATCAGAGAAGCTGAAACCTACAAGCAACACATTCAGACATCCTCCACAACAAAAAGTTAGCACTTTCATCAACTTAATCAACATAATGATGAAATTACCACTTACACAAGAAAATTATAACAAATAATTAAATTATATACAATTCCTGGCCCGCAAAATGGATATAATGAGGAAATGATTAACAAATTAATTATAAAACAAAAGAGAAAAGAAGAACTAACAAACATCACAAAACTAAGTAGCGAAATTGATGACAGAGATAATAAGTGGGCATCCCTAACATACACAGGCACAGAAACACAAAATATAGAAAAAAATCATCCTCACAAAACATGACAAAAACATAAAAAATTGCTTACAGAACAAATAACAAACATATAAATAAAGGAGTTTACAAATTAAATTGCAATAGCTGTAACAAATTGTACACAGGAAGAACCACTAGAAACTCCACGACAAGATTTAATGAATATTTCAGATATTTCATAAAGAACGAACGTAAATCCAGTTTTTTAAAACATGTAGTAGAAGCAGGGCATCAATTCAACACAATAGACAGCGTATTATCGATCCTGCATAGACAAAACGATGTATAGAAAATCAACGTTCTCAAAGAATTAGAAATCATCAAGGAAACCACAAATAAACACCCGCTGAACGAGAACATACCCAGCATAAACCCTCTGTACAAAATAATTACCAACAACAATCAGTACCAAAACAGAAGATGATACATAAGTTATCGAAAGGCCTCCTATAAAACAACACTGCAAATTATTGAGGACGACTGAGATATCAGGTACTGTTTTACAATTATTAAAACTTTAACACAGTGACCTCAACGGAGTTTCATAATGTATTTTAAAAACATTGATAACTGTGATGATATTGATGAAGATTTTCGGGCAGATACAACTTACGAACGGTGGACGTATAAATAGGACAGACAGCGGAAAGAATTGCCAGTCTCAAGACAACCCTTGAGGATTCCAGACGCAGTCTCTGGCGAAACGTCGGGGAACCACAAGCCTCACGACCACGGCCTACAGCCCGAAAAACTTCATCAAGATCATCAGAGCAACTCCTGCCGTGAAAGTCTACGTGAATACATTGATAACTGTTTTTTGTAAAGAATGCTTTTAAGAATTGTTTTAAATCATTGTTGTCAAAATTATAAAGCCTTCTATTATAACTGTAATAAAAACATCTGCATAACGTCATAGACTATTCTTAAATGAAAATAAACTAAACTCTGATTGGATATTAAAACAATTAACTTTCTTACTTAACAAATAAAATTAAACCTTATATTTAAAAAGCTATTAACCAATAGAATTTAAAAATAACATCATGTGATGTAATAATGTCCTTAATTATAATACAATAACACTAGTCATTCTGTGTACAACTTTCATCAATGATAGAAGCAATACTAAGAGCTCTCCTGATAAAATGTAGTATTTAATACAGGAAGAATAATTGATTTAATAAAAGAAAATAATTTATTTTTAATTGACGGTGAAGAATAATACCACCTACATGTACTTAAACTGCTGAGAACTTAAAAGTGAATAAATGTGAAATTATTTCTACAAGAAACATTTTTTTTGTTGTGATTTTGAAGTGTTTTCCGACCCTGAGAAGAGAATCCGGCTCTACCGAAAATTAAACCGAACCTAAACCAATAATCCTTTTTGGGACACAAATCCATCTTCAAAATGTTACCATCGCATTGAAAACTCACATGAAGAGAATTACTTCTTCAAATTGTATGCTTTTTAGCGTACGTCGTTTCGTGTCGCACATTTTATAGATTGTATTTACCTTATGCTTTCTTTATCATACTTTTTTAAACTCACATTGGGTTAAAGCAAGGAGATGGACTATATTATTTACTATTAAATTTTGACTATTATTCAACTTGACTATTCAATGTTTTTAATTTTTGGAAGAGAAAATATTACGAGTAATTGAGAACAAAATTCTTAGGAAATTTTCTGGATGAAACAGAGGAAGAGACCGGTGAATGGAGAAGACTTCTGGGTGAAACAGAAGAAACAGACAGGTGAATGGAGACTTCATAACAGTGAACTACATGATATTTATGGGAAACCAGATAAGCCTACAATAAGAACAGTTAAGTCTCATAACCTGGGATGGGCAGTGCATGTGGCACGAATATAGAATGAAGCAGGGGCATGGAAACTCGCTGTATGAAAACCAGGGAGAAATCGTGCCGGAATACGGCCAAGAATGAGATGGAAGAATAACGTTAACCATGATTTGAGGGAATTAGACTATACAAGGAATGATTGAAAAACATTACATCAGAATAGGGATGTGTGGAAAGATTATGTCCGCGGGACCAGGAACCTATGGGTTCGATAATATCAGGAAGTTATTTAATTAAGTGCATACCTCTTTTCTGGCAATAGGACACATTTGAACATATCTAGATAAAGTTGCATAAATAAATACACATTGGTTTGAAGTAGAAAGACATCAGACAAGGATCGGACCACAGGATTACTATGCGGTGAACATTAAATGTCCTTTATTCCTTAAATTCCACTGCCACGAGTTAATACTCTCTCCTTTACAGAGGATCCCTCTATGAAGAATCAAAAGAACTTCATACCACAATGCTGTTTTCAGTCTGATCCCTCTTATCTCCTAACAACACTGACTTATTAAGCTCGTTACTGGATGGTGGTATTACTTACTTACTCACTGGCACTATCGAACGCGTAGGTTCATGGCCGCGCGGACATAAGCTCTCCAAACATCCCTAGCCTGAGCTAATGCTTTCCAATCATTTCCTACATAATCTACTTCCATCAGATCATAGTTAATGTTATTCTCCCATCTCATTCTTGGTCTACCAACTGAGCGTTTTCCCTCTGGCTTTCCTACAGGATGGTGGTATTATAAATAAGAATTCTTCGAGTAACTAAGGCAATC
Source organism: Diploptera punctata (assembly GCA_030220185.1). NCBI lineage: Eukaryota > Metazoa > Arthropoda > Insecta > Blattodea > Blaberidae > Diploptera > Diploptera punctata. The sequence goes on along the minus strand of JASPKZ010007251.1, from coordinate 4,833,811 downwards.
AGTTATTTAAAGATAACATTTTGCGCGATAGCGCGTTTTGTCGTACTTACAGCAATGGCGACTATGATTGAAAGTTCTACTTCAGACATTTTCGGAGTTGCCAACCTAAATAAATATACTGTAATATTACATATTACAAACCCCGTGTGGGAAGTAAAACCACTGCCCTTCATGTACACTATTACAATGTATATACAAAAATATATCCAAAAGGTAGTGTTAATATACATTATACGAAAAAAATCGCTACATTTTAAATGAACTGAACTTTATTTGAAACAATATAAAACAATAGTCCACCACTGTGGTCTCGAGCTAGTGTGCTGCCTTATCACGCAGCGGGCCCGGGTTCGATCCCCGGTCGGGGCAGTTCTTCTGGGTGAGGTTTTTATCGGAGTTTTCCCTCACCTGTAAGACAAATGTCAGGAGAAAAAATACTCGGAAACCTTGTGTGATGGAGACCGTTTGGGCCTTAAAGTTTCCGAGAGAAAAAATACTATCAGAATCACATATATTTCTTTCTGAGACAAAAAAGTTTCTTTTTTGTTGCTCAGTGTAGACGGTATCACTTACTACATTTTAGAAATAGTTAATGTATTCAGAATATTTAGAGACTTTCAATAGTACAGATTTATACAATAAAGGCTGCTCAACAATATACTAAAGATTATAATGGTCACCGCTAGGATCGCTGATTTACTACAGTAGTGTTGTAATTACATATCGAATTCCCTAGTATTTGACCTTGATGTCTATATGTCAAAATTTGATTATTTTATACATATATATATATATATATATATATATATATATACGGGCTTCCAATATAAACCCGGACCGGCGGCCTCAAGGGGTTTCACCCGTCAGGCAGCGCTCTCTCCTCGTCCGCATTTCACCCTGCCAGCCGCTCGTCCTTGAACTAGTCAGTTTACTATCGTTCGACAAGATGAGACGTCAGCTGACATTAGAGCAGCGCATTTATGTGTGTAAATGTTATTATAAATACGAATCAGCTCGTCGCGTTCGCGAGGAATTTAATCGGAATTTCCCTGGACAATTACCTCCTTCCAGATCGACAATCCACGATCTTGTGACTAAATTTGAGACCACTGGTTCAGTACAAAATAAGAAACACACGCGAAGGCGTACGGTTCTCACCGAAGAAAAATTAGGGAAGTGTTTGAAGATAGAGTGATTAGTGCCGGGTTATGGCCCCCTCGCTCTCCAGATCTAACAGTCTGTGATTTTTATTTGTGGGGTAGCCTGAAAAACAGAGTGTACAAAACAAATCCGCACACATTGGAAGAACTGAAGAACAACATAATAAATGAAATCAGAAACTTGACAGTGCCCGAACTACAGCGTGTCAATCTAAATGTGTTTACTCGGTATAATGCCTGTTTAACTGCGGGAGGACAACATTTCCAGCATTTTCTATAAGGTAAGAAACAGTTCAAGGACGGGTGGCAGGCAGGGTGAATTGCGGGAGGAAGAGACAGCACTGCGTGCCGGGTGAAACTCCGTAAGGCCGGTCCGGTTTTATATTGGAAACCCGTTATTAGATTAAGCCAAATGTTCTTCTTACGATTACTGTTAGGAGTTAATAGACTGTGTCACCAAAGTAACACTATTATCGTAAGTAATGCCACGAATGATATCCAATTTATCTAGAGAATTTGGAAATCAATAGTGGCTTTTCTTAGTATTATTTAACGAATACAATTTGGCTGTTTACTCACAAATTTATCATTATTTAAATATAGTTATTTTAAAATATTTATATATTTAATGTAAATGGCGATGTTTGAAAACAAATGAGAAACGTTTGTTCATCAATACAACCAGATCATATTGCCAAATAGAATCGCAATCATGTAAGAATGCACCCTGGTAGAGAAAAAATGAAACATCAGATTGTTTATAACCAACATTATAGGTTATTAATTAATTTCTGATGTCCTATGATGTAAATGTGACAATTACATTTTTCTGGAACGTTAATACGTGGGAAATAATACGTTCAAGAAAGTGCAAACAGTGGTTTCTCTTTTTATGGTATAATGAATTGCTACGAATGTTTTTCTATTATATCTCGCAAGCAGAATATTGTTACATTCGTGCACTATACATACAATCTGGGAGCCACTTGATAAAATGAAAGTGATAAAATCGAGGTAAAAACGACTGTTATTGGTTGTAAATCAAATTCATTGAAATGTGATTCGTCATTTAACTGCCATTTGGAGCAAGAGTTAAATAGTCAGAAAAAAACTTGCCTGTGATTGGTTGTAAATCATAATTCATTGAAATGTGATTGGTCACTGACTACAATTTCGGGCAAGAGTTAAATAGTCAGAAAAAAATTGTCTGTGACTGGTTGTAAATCTAAATGCATTGAAATGTGATTGGTCATTGACTGCCATTTGGGGCAAGAATTAAATAGAAAAAAAACTTGGAGTACCAAGTTTAAATGGAGATATAGAAAGATACCAATAAGAAAGGAAATATCATCTGAGAAGAATGGAAAGAAATAGACTTCCAAAATGGCATTCCAATATACTCCGACTGGACATAGGGACCAAGGAAGACCAAAACATCGGTGGAAAGATCAAGACGAACTTCGTTAGGTTTACAGTCAGAGGCCACATGGCCTAAAACGGATTTGTTTATAATGATTATATAAGCTACATCTACCCTTAAATAACACAAATTACACTGGCCAACATGATTTTTGTCTCATGAGTATCAATAGTTGTACTTAGTGCAGTTTTTTATCGTGTTTTCAAATATGTATTCGGAATTTCTCCATCTCCCACAGTTTTTAATTTCAATTTCAATTAATGAATTTAAATAATTATTTTTTTAATAGACCTAGATTTATTCCCAGAAAATCTTGGTGCAGTAAGAGATGAGCACGGGGAACACTTTCATCGGGAGATTTCAGCTATGGAAAAGAGATGTCAAGGAAAAATGGAATCCTAATATGCTGGCCGATTATTGTTGAACCATCAAGAGGGATGCTGCACAGGCGAAATATAGCAGAAAATCGTCATTTATTACTTTATAGGCGAGTCTAAATATTCGAATATTGTGTAGTTACGAATGTAGAAAATATTAAAGTGTTTGCGTCTCTCGAAAATTTTGAGTGATTGAGAAAAACCGATATCATATTTGAATTCAGGAGAAAAAATACTATCAGAATCACATTTGTTTTCTGAGACAAAACAAAAGTTTATTTTTTGTTGCTAAGTGTAATTTTAAATAATATCAGGTATTTATAATCAGATTTTTTTTTTGCTAGCTGCATTTCACACTCCTAACTTTGGTGACAAAATGTTCAATGAAGATTGAAACGGAGAAGACTCTAAAGAGTAGATATTTTCCATGTATTTTAGGTGGTAAATTAAATTGAATAGAAGATTTAATTAAAACACTGTTTGCAGACGTGTGTGCTGTCAATATGTGCAAGAATTCTCGTTCAATAACCAATCTGTTTTTTAACCTTCAGGATGACAATGTCAGCAATTTCTCGTCCCTCATTTAAAACTTGCGCTTTGTGTTAATATTGACTTTAGGTTTCAATCTGGGTGAACCAAGGAAAGGAACACAAGTCTTAGTTTGCGAGACACTTCACAAACACACACACAGACAAATACACACAAACTGCAGCACATCGCTTAAAACCTACCACATACAAGGAGCAACAATATTGTAACGGCCCTCTATTTCATATAATGGATCATTTCAGTATTTTACAATTTTAATAGTCCGGTCAAGTAAGAATTCCATAAACTGAGCCAATTCTTAAGTAGATCAAATTTATGGTACGATTTTGCTGTTTGCAGAATATATATTTCTTTTGTTAATTAAACTGTATGATAGGCCTATACAGTTTAATGAGAACAAAACAAATAGGGATTTTTTATTTTCCGCTTTCAGGTAAATTCCCTTTTCTAATGGTTGTATTTCGCTGATTACACTGAGCAACAAAAAAAAATATTAACTTTTTTTTTGTCTCAGGAAGAAAAATACGTGATTCTGATAGTATTGTTTCTCCTGAAATCAAATATATCGGGGTTTCTCCATCATGCAAGGTTTCTGAGAGGCAGGAATTTATAATTTCAAACACTTTAATATTTTCTACATTCGTAACTACACAATATTCGAACATTCGGACTCATCTAGAAAGTAAGAAATTACGATTTTCTGCTATATTTCGCTTGTGGAGCATCCCTCTTGATGGTCTAACAATAATCGGCCAGCATATTAGGATTCCATTTGCCTTGATATCTCTTTTCCATAGATGAAACCATGTGAGATAGCTCATTTGGTTTTATTTTAAATGAACAAATGGACGAAAAAACGTTTATTAAAAAAATAATTATTTAAATGCATTAATTGAAATTGAAATAAAAAAACTGTGGATGATGGAGAAATTCCGAATACATATTTGAAAAGACGATAAAAAACTGCATTAAGTACAACTATTGACACTCATGAGACAAAAATGATGTTGGCCAGTGTAATTAGTGAATATCCTCCTCGTTTTATTGTAATATTATATGCTGAGTTTCGTGGTGAAAAATCTAAAATTGTGGCCGCTACAGTGATTTTTTAAATTTTCGGTTCAGATGAATTCATGTTGCTAATGGAGCGATTTTGTGAATAACGAACTCGTCCTTACTTTTTGTATTCATTGCTATACTCGTATGCTAAAGTGAGTTCCAAAAAAATAAACATAGTGGCCGTTAGAGCGTTAACACATTGTTTTTTTCTTTGTTAATTAATCATATGTTTCCAGTTTCGTTGCGAGAAAAGCTCATCATCATCATCATCATAGTACATTCACGAATTTAGGCCATTTGTTGACCTGTTTCGGCCTCAAGAGAAACACCATCCAGAAGTCTTTTGAGTGGACGTCCTGGTCTTCTTCTTCCTGCAGGTTGATATCTTAACATTTGTTTGGGTATTCTGTGATCTTCCATTCGATGAACATGTTGCATCTCTTGACTTAGAATCAGAAATTTTGTTTTCTAAAGATTCCATGTGTAATTCTTCTAAGATGTCTTCATTTTTTTTAAATAATCGAATCCACTAGTGCAATTTTCATATTTTGGGATCCAGGGTATATTTACTCCTACATACATAGAACACTCCTACATACATAGTGTTCTGCCCAAGAGCAGGTCTTTCACTGCAAACTCAGCATTCTCCACTGTTTCCTTAACTCAGCTTTCCTTTTTGTATTCGTATACATACGATTTATTTTAACATTGTCTAACGTCTGATGTCTTTTTCTGCCTCTAACCTTCTTTCCATTGACCATTAATTCTAGGGCATCCGTCAGCAGGCAGATTCTTCTTAGCCAATGGTCAATCTAATTTCTATTCCTCTTCTTTACGAGTTCCAACATTGTTCTTCCTTCACCCACTCTGTCTAGCATATCTTTATTTTTTATTTTGTCTGTCCATTTTACACGCTCCATCGTTCTCCATATCCACATCTCAAAAGTTTTTACTCCTAATGGCTGGATTTTATTGGCTTACAGAGTACGTTTTCCTTTTGTTAAATTCGTATTAAGAAGTTTAGGTTGAGATAAAAACAAAAATTACAGCTACTAGAGAATTTTAAATATGTTCTCTTCTTTCTTACCTCTACTACTGCTAATGATCCAATTTACTAGTTAACATGTATATCTCTGTCCTTCAATAATAGAGGGTTCATATCATCTCTCTACTGGAAATACACCGAACACGAGTATAAGGTCTGCTATAAGCCTATATAACGGGAACGATATAAATAATGAAGTTCCTGATTGTGAAACTATAAGAATGATGATTCTTGATATTAAAAATAAACAGGTAAAATTTAAGCAGTAGGAGGGAGATACTAAGGAACAACACGCATATCCTATTGAGTAACACTAAGAAATTGAGGCTACAGGTAATTATCATAAGTAATGCCACGAGTGATTTTCAATTTATCATCCCGTTTCCAGTATCTATCCTCAAACCATAACTTAAACACAAGATCACAACATAGTCTCTTACTTAATATACCGCAACATAGGACATCACATCACTCCATGTCATATACCATCTCCACTTCTCGCAACTGGAATTCCCTACCAGAAGAAATAAGGGGCTGCCGGACATTGGCATCTTTTAAAAGAAATCTAAATTTATATTTGCTCTAAACTCGACTTCATTATTATCCAGTGTAAGATATATATATATTAATTGGTGTTTCCCGTATAATGTATCATATTTATATTATTATTATTATTATTATTATTATTATCGCATCATTATTGTTATTACCCTATAAAATGTTGTTTCTACATGACATTTACATTGCTACATTTATTGTATCTTTAACTGTTTATAATTAGTATAGTGTATATCTATATTTGTCGAATATTTATTTGTATTTGTGCTGGTTGAGTGGAAGAGAGGGCCTTATGGCCTTAACTCTGCCAGAATAAATAAAGTATTATTATTATTATTATTATTATTATTATTATTATTATTATTATTAGTATTATTATTATTATTATTATTATTATTATTATTATTATTATTATTATTATTAAATTCACGACTCACGAAGTGAAGAGTGAATTTATCTAGAGAATTTGGAAATCAAAAGTGTCATTTGTTAGGACTATTTAACAAAAAAAAATTAAGCTGTTTACTCACAAATCATTATTTAAATACGTTAAATATTTATTTATTTAATGTAAACGGCGATGTTTGAAAACAAATGAGAAGCGATGTTTGAGAACAAATGAGAAACGACTGTTACGCTTGTTCATCACTGCAACCAGATCATATTATTTATTGACAAAGGATCGCAATATTTTAAGAATGCACCCTAATGGAGAAATTTATAACCAACATTATAGGTATTAATTAATTTCTGATGTCCTATGATGTAAATATGTCAATTATATTTTTCTGCAACGTTATTTCCCGGGAAATAATTCGTTTAAGCAGGTGCAACACTGGTTTCTTTTTTTTTTGTGGTATAATCAATTACTACAATTATTTTATATTATCTCCCGCAATCACTATCAGCTGACATTCGTGCACTATATATACAATCTGGTAGTCGTATTTCTTACAGAGTCAGTCACTGCAAAATAATGCTATGACCTATTCACAATGGAGGAGTTTTCTTTAATATGATGAACTTGTTTGATAAATTAGATATGAAACACGACTGTGAATGGTTGTAATTAAAACAATCATTGAAATGTGATTGGTAATTGAATCCCATTTGGGGCATGAGTTAAATAGTCATAAGTAATGCCACGAGTGATTTTAAATTTATCTAGAGGATGTGGAAATCAAGCGTGGCATTTGTTAGGACTATTCAACGAATAAAAGTCATTATTTAAATATAGTTACCGGTAATTTAAAATATTTCTGTATTTAATGTAAACGGCGATATCTGAAAACAAATCAGAAATGTGAAGTTATGTATATTCACTGCAACTTGGTCATATTATTTATTACCAAATAGGATCACAATATTGTAAGAATGCACCCTAAAGGAGAAATAATGAAACACATCAAACTGTATATTATAATCAACATTATAGATTATTCATTGGCTTTTTTTTTAAGTAAACAACTCAGTAAAATCAAGGAATCTGTTCATTATTTGCTATATTCAATGTATTTGTTGGAGAAAAATAATGCTCTGAGCTGTTCAGAATACTAAAAAGGAGGAGCTTTCTTTATCACAAAAGCAGGAGCTGATGAAGAAAAATCGATAAAGAGCAAGGTTAAACACGACTGTCATTGGTTGTAATACAAAATTCATTGAAACGTGATTGACTACCATTTGGGACACGAGTTAAATAGTCAATAAAACTAATTAACATATGGTCACACGTAGAAATACATTATATAAGGGTAATGTACAGTTAATAACAAAATTAGGAGGTTTTTAAGAAGTGGCTAAATTCAAGAACCCAGGACTATAATTAGAAATAGGAATGAAGCGCAGAAATATGTCAGACATACACTTAATTGTGGAAACGCATGCTATTATGCATTGAAGGGACTCTCGCCATCCAAACTTCTCACAAAAAAGTTAACATAAGAATATGAAAAAAGCTTTATTATTGCAGTTATATTATGTGGATACAAAACGTATTCTCTTACTTCAAGGCTGGGGTAAAGTTTTCAATTATTTAAATTATTTGACCAGAAAGAAGTAAGACCAAAGTTAATATGGAAGGAAAGCACGAAGATTGTAATGCAAAGCTAGAAGGTTAAGCATTGAAGATGTCCAAGATCGTAGGCTTTGGAAGTTTGGCACGGGATGGCGGCAGCAGCTGTAGAAACCGGTTGATATATAGATTTTTTAATTCATTGCCCGAGATTGATATTTCTGGTGTTGTATTCTGGCATTGGTCAGAGGTTAGGATGCCTGGAAGGCGGGGTTACGCTGCCCCGATGATAAGATGAGTGGTGATGATAGTGATGCGCCACGAGAGTCATTAATCCTAAACTTAATCTAAGGTGAATATGAATGGTGGTGATTATGATGTTCGGGGACCGTTTGGGCCTTAAAGTTTCTTAACATTTGTCTTACAGGTGAGAAAAAACAATGTTCTTAGGGAAATTGTTTGTACCGAAGAGAGACGAACAGAGATATAACATAAACATTATGGGAAACCAGATGTAATAAAGAAAAATGTCAAGTCAAGACATAACAAAAGTTATTATAGAAAGATCATATAAAAAGAATGGAAGACAAGACTTGTAAAAAGAGCTGAAGGAGATAGACCAATGGACGAGAAGAGCAAGAGGAAGACCAGCAAAGAGATGGATAGACAGTGGCTGCACATCCAATATGTCTTCCTCCGAGGAGTGATTTCGGAAATAAAGAGGATGAAAATCCTACAAATAAAGAATAATAACAAGAAGAAATGTAGTAAAACATTTAATAGTAATAAAAGATTCCGGGCTATGTGGCCGTGGTCTATAACTGGCGTTTCTTCCAGACGTTTCTCCCTCAACTGCGGAGGGCATCTTCAGTGGCGAGCGCGTCCAACTGCAGTCGAGTCTACGACACGGAAACAACAGCTGGAAGCGCTCGCCACTGAAGATGCCCTCCGCAGTTGAGGGAGAAACGTCTGGAAGAAACGCCAGTTATAGACCACGGCCACATAGCCCGGAATCTTTTATTACCATGATTACCGGCCGTGAAAGCCTGCATTCCAAAACATTTAATAGTCGTAGACTGCAATGGACAGAATATGTGGTAGGAATAGGAATTAAATATGGCATATAAACTTTTTGTAAGAAAACTAGAGTGAAAGCACCCAGTTGACAGGACAAGAATGTTGTGGGTAAATAACATTATACACGTTTATAGGCTGGTAAATTATACAGGGACTTTAGCTCGAGTTAGATACGTATTGGGATCTTATGTCAACGCGGCCATTAACATCCGGAATATATAGTGCCGATGAGTGAGTTAGTTCAGGCAATACATTTTGCAACCTTATAGCACACAAGTATTTCTTCTGAAACTTTACATCTTCTGTTTATTTTGGAAGAATTCCAACAAGAATCAGGGTGCAGTCATCCATGAAATATTAGCTATAAACTGTGTAGCTATTATTGCACACTTCGTCTATTTGGGAAGGAAAAAATAGTATATTACGAAGCAAGGTTGGGAGGTGGTTTTTACAGAACGCGAGGTTTTTAATTTCCGAGATTCTGTAAAACACTTCAAAAACGTACGTTATACGTAATTTTTTGCGCGATGGTGTTTTCAAAATAATAAATAATAGTAAAATAATAACTTTGTTGGAAATATTTGCGTTCATTATAAACAATTGGCTAACGTTAACAGTGTGTGCAATGTTTATTAGTTGAAACAACAGGAGGCCTTGAGAACAATTATAGATAACATGGCCGCAAGTACGTATTTATTGTTTTATATTGTTTCAAATAAAGTTCAGTTCATTTAAAATGCAGTGATTTGTTTCGTATAATGTATATTAACACTACCTTTTGGATATTTTCTGTATATTGTAGTACACATAGAGGGCAGTGGTTTTACTTCCCACACGTGGGTGTAAATGTAATATTACAGTATAGTTATTGAGATTGACAACCGTGAAATGTAGGAAGTTCAACTTTCAATAATGGTCGCCATTGCTGGTAAGTACGACAAAACGCACTATCGCGCAAAAACGTAATATACAAAAGAACATACCAACAAATGAAACGCAGATTCTAAGGGAGTCAGCTGTGCAGAGGTATACAAGTAGTCCGTAACCAAGGTGGGATATACTTACTTACTCTTACTTACTCACTGGCACTATCGAACCCGTAGGTTCATGGCCGCGCGGACATACGCTCTCCATACATCCCTATCCTGAGCTAATACTTTCCAATCATTCCCTGTATAATATACTTCCCTCAAATCATAGTTAATGTTATTCTCCCACCTCATTCTTGGTCTACCAACTGGGCGTTTTCCCTCTGGCTTTCCTACAAGAAGCTTCCATGCAAGTCTTTCATTCCCCATACGTGCAACATGTCCTGCCCATCGCAGTCTACGAGACTTAACTCTTCTTATTATATCTGGCTTCCTATAAAGACCATGTAGTTCATTGTTATGTAGTCTTCTCCATTCACCTGTCTGTTCATCTCTCTTTGGTCCAAAAATTTTCCTAAGTACTTTATTCTCAAATACTTGTAATCTCCTTTCCTCCCTTAAAGTAGGAGTCCATGTTTCGCACCCATATAATATAACTGGTAGAATAATAGTTTTATATATTTTCAGTTTAACGTTTTTTTGAAAGGAGTTGGGACATCAAGAGTCTCTGCAATGCATAATAGCACGCATTTCCAGAATTGAGCCTATGTTTAATTTCTTTGTGCATCTCATTCCTATTTGTGATTATTGTTCCTAGGTATTTGAATTCAGCCACTTCCTCAAAATTTCCCTCATTTGTCATTAGCTGTCCATTTCCATTATATAGGTGGGATATATGAAACTAAATGACACTATACAATCATTTCATGACCGGACAGAAAAACGCCCTCCATATGATACATATCTCTCCGGAGCTAATGTTTTTCAAACAATTCCTTCACCACCCTCAAATCTTATTCTCTCATCTCATTCCTGGTCCATTTACTTGACGCTTTCCCTCTGGTTTCCCTATATAAAATTTCCGTGTCCTCCTTTCTTTATCCATTCGTACCATTAAGTCCAGTCCATCACAGCCTACGAGACTTAACAGTTCTTATTATATCTGGTTTCCGATAAAGATAATGTAGCTCACTGTTATATACTCTTGTCGGTCTCTCTTTGGTCTAATTTTTTTCTAAGAAATTCATTCCCAAATACACTTAATATTTTCTCCTTTAACCCTTAAATTGGCAAAGCACTAATTTCTCGTGTCAATTACTTGTTGAATGTTGCGGACCGCACTGAAAACGATCATCATCATCATCATAGTACATTCACGAATTTAGGCCATTTGTTGACCTGTTTCGGCCTCAAGAGAAACACCATCCAGAAGTCTTTTGAGTGGACGTCCTGGTCTTCTTCTTCCTGCAGGTTGATATCTTAACATTAGTTTGGGTATTCTGTGATCTTCCATTCGATGAACATGTTGTATCCATCTTGACTTATAATCAGAAATTTTGTTTTCTAAAGATTCCATGTGTAATTCTTCTAAGATGTCTTCATTTTTTTTGTGATCTAGTAGTGTGTATCCTGCAGTCCTCCGAAGATATCTCATTTCAGCAGATCTAAGTCTCTGTATATCCTTCTGTTTCAACGTCCATACTTCGCTACCATACAAAAGAGTTGGAAGAGCCAGTGTTTTGTACACTTTCAGTCTTGAATGCTTTTGGACTAACTGTGGCTTGAAGATAGAATTTATTAACCCTAAAATTCTTAAAAAATTAGATATTTTTGCATTTACATCCTTTTCGTCTTCATATGAGATATTGCATCCTAGATATGTAAAATTATTCACCTGCTCCAACTGAAAACGATACCTTACATAACTATTATTATTGGGTATATTGTATAATTCTACGCCATTTTGAGTAACTTCTACTCGTTCGTTTTCTTTTACTTTATTAAAAAAATAAAATAAAATAAAATAAATGATGTATCTTATAGGATACATTGCGAATTTAAGGGGTTAAAGTAAGCGACCACGTTTCGTATCCATTTAATTGGAAGAATGTTTGTTTATATATATTTCTAGTTTAACTTAATTGTGAGAAGTTAGGATAACAAGTATTTTATTAGGAATATTCCACAATACAGTGTTTCTCCTTCAACCCAAAGTGATTTGTCGCCAGATGTTCCTGTCTAAAGCATCTTCTTCCCTCATGTATCTAGCTTCCATACTTATCCTCACTCCATCTATCCAACGTTCTCTAGGTCTGCCTCTTTCACTTCTCCCATTAGCTTTCCAATTAAGGATTTATTTGGTATTCTCTCTTCTTCCATTCGTATGAGGTGTCCATGCCATTTCAAAAGCTTTTCTTCTATTTTTTCTAGTATGTTTGTTTCAACTTGCATAATTCCTTTGTCGTGCTGTTTCTGAGCTTATCGATTCTTTAAATTCTTGTCGATCGCCTTCAAAAATCCATTTCTACTGCTAACAGAACGTTGGCTTGTTTTGTAGTTACTGTCCAGGTATGCGGACCCATATAAAAAATGCTTTGTAACAGAACTTCAAATATAGTTTTCTTCGTTCTGTATAGTATATTCCTATTCCAAAGCACTGAGTTCAACATGCCAATGATTTTTCTTCATCAGTTAAAAGTAATAATAATAATAATAATAATAATAATAATAATAATAATAATAATAATAATATTATTTAATATTATTTATTATTATTATTATTATATAATAATAATAATAATAATCCATCCATCCATAGTAATTCTGCCCGAGGGCAGGTCTTTCACTGCAATCATAAGCATTTTCATTCTATGCTTGCAGCTTTACTAGGGAATTGTAGGTGTGGTAGCTTCCCGTTGTTTTCCACACCGGTGAAGGATAGTGATGATGATAATGATAAAGACGATGATAATGATGATGATGGCCAATGATTTCGGGGACCGTTCGGGCCTTAAAGTTTTCCTGACATTTGACTTACAGGTGAGGAAAAACCCCGATAAAAACCTCACCCAGAAAAACTGCCCCCGACAGGGGATCGAACCCGGGCCCGCTGCTGACAAGGCAGCACGCTACCTCGAGACCACAGCGGTGGACTTAATAATAATAATAATAATAATAATAATAATAATAATAATATTTAATATTATTTATTTATTTATGATTACTACTATTATTATTATTATTATTATTATTATTATTATTATTATTATTATTTGTTTCAAATGATCTCTACCTCTATAATTTGACCAGAGTTAAAATGAGTATATTATTAAGTTATTACTTACGTATAGCTAGTTCACTGACACTATCGAAACTGTAGGTTCATGGCCGCACGGACATACGTTCTGCATACATCCCTATCCTGAGCTAATGTTTTCCAATCGTCCTCTGTATAATTTACCTCCCTCAAGTCATGGTTAATGTAATTCTGCAGCCTCCTCCTTGGCCTATCTCCTGGCCACTTTCCCCTCTGTTCTTCCTATTAGTAGTTTCGATGCCCCTCTTTCATTCTCCATTCGTGCACAAGCCGTGCCCGTCAGTCTACATATTAGTCTACTTACGTATAGATAAATTAATCTTCTTCTTCTTCTCTTCGGCTTTCCCCCACTTATAGGTTTGCCGTCTTCAGTTTCCATTTATCTCTATCATTCCAATCGCCCTCTTCCAAATGCCTATCCTCCATTATTGTTCTGACGTACGTTTTCCATTTCCATCTTGGTCTGCCACGTTTATTTCTTCCAGGGGGTGACCATTGGTATATATGTTTTGGCCTCTTTCATTTTCCATTCTTTGTACATGGCCATACCATTTAAGCGTTTGATTTTCAATCCTCTTAACAACAGATGTGGTGACCTTCATTTCTCTCCAAAGGAATTCATTTCTTATTTTATCCTGTCTTGTTTTGGAGGCTTCTTCTAAAATAGTCGAATTCAACTTTTCTAATTTTATTCTTTTGTAATTCTGTCAAAGACCAAGTTTCGCTCCCATATGACAAAATATTCTGTATTATGCTATTATAAATTTTCATTTTAGTTTCCTTTGTAATACTTTGTTCCACATTACTCCATGTAATGTCTTAGTTGCATTTTTTGTCATTGCAATTTTAGCCTGTACATCTCTCTCACAGGTACCTAAACTTGTAATTAGATAAATTAATAAGACTCGTAATTCAGAAGGTAAGTAAAGTCGTAGTTTTCATGTTCGTAAATTTACAACATGTAAAAGATCCTGAAGACTTAAAATATGATGCCTATGAGCTACGTTTATCGACTTTTCACACCCACCTTCGAATTCGACGATGATGGCCTGAGACGAAAATCCAAAAATCGCTCAAGTAGACCATGAGCAATTATTGAAGTATAACACCCGCAATATCCTCATCGCAATTTTCGATGTTTCACAACAGAACTCGGAACATCTATTAAAATGCATGTATTATCCAAAAATCAGCTAATTCGACCGTTACAAGTGGGGGAGGGTTTACCTGAAATTTTAAATTAAAAATTTACTTTAGGAAACGGCATGTTTGGTTCCTCGCAGTTGAAGTAATTCTCTTCATGCCCGATGTTGTAGTAACATTTTGAAGAAGGATTTGTGTCCCAAAAGAATTACTGGTTCAGGTTGGGTTAATTTTCGGTAGAGCCGGATTCTCTTCTTAGGGTCGGAAGTTGGTACACTGGGTAGGAAAACACTTCAAAATTACTAAAAAATGTTTCTTGTAGAAATAATTTCACATTTATTCACTTCTTAAAGTTCCCAGCAGATTAAGTAAATGAAGGTGGTATTATTCTACACCGTCAATTAAAATTAAATTATTTTCTTTTCTTGAATCGATTATTCTTCTTGTATTAAATATTACATTTTATCTTGAGAACTCTTATTGCTTCTATCTTTGATGAAAGTTGTATGCAGAATGTCTAGTGTAATTCTTTTATAATTTTAATACCATTATATGACATGATGCTATTTTAAAATTCTATTGATTAATAGTCCTATATATATAAGATTTAATTTGATTTGTTAAATCAAAAAGTTTGTTTTAACATCAAATCAGACTTTATTTACTTTCATTTAAGAATATGAAGTTAAGCAGGTGTTCTTATTACATTTATAATAGAATGATTTATAATTTGACAACAATGACTTAAAACAATTTTTAAAGCATTCTTAGCATTCTTTACAAAAACTGTTATGCAGTACAATTTCTTTAATTGTTACTGAGACAGTTTTATTCAACAATAAATAACAATGAATTATTTAGATGAATTTATTTATCTAAGTTATATTTAAATATTAAAAGAATTTTAATTGCTTGCCTCAATGGAATATTGTGGGATAAAATATAAGTAATCAAAATAAAATAAATATATATCATACAATTGTTAAAAGCATCATTACTTATGGAGCAGAACTTTGGCCATTAACAACAAAAACAAATAAGTATCTTTTGGCAACGGAAATGGATTTATACGAAGGGCAGCAAGAATTTCAAGAAGAGAAAAGAATAGGAACTCAGTTATAAGGAAGAAAATGAAGACTGAAGACACTATTTTAGATTATATTAAACTCAGCAATTAAGATGGTACGGACATGTCCAGCGAATGGAAGAGGATCGACTACCAAAATCTGTTTTGGAATGGAAACCTGAGGGAAGACGAAGCGGAGGAAGACCTAAAACCTCCTGGAGTCAGGGAATATGTTTATACATGAAGGAGAAACATCTACAACCAGGAGATTGGATGGACCGACAAAATTGCGAATGGAAGAGGATCGACTACTAAAATCTGTTTGGAATGGAAACCTGAGGAAAGACGAGGCAGAGGAAGACCTGAAACCTCCTGGAGTCAGGGAATATGTTTATACATGAAGGAGAAACATCTACAACCAGGAGATTGGATGGACCGACGAAATTGGCTATTAGGAATCGGACGATGTCAAAGACATTAATCAACCGATGATCTACCTAAAAGAATTTTAAAATACAAAATTATTAACTTTAACTTTTATATTCATTATGATATTAAAATTCTGCTTTACAGTTTAATTAATTAACCTTCAATATTTATTTAGGCGTAGCAGCGCTCTCCGGGTATTAGCTAGTTTTAAATGAAATAGCAATAACAAATTTTAAATGCAATAAACGCACGAAATAAGGTAATGTATCCATTTCCCTTAAAAGCTTTATAATTATTTGAATATATCAAACGCTGATCTAATTAAATATGTTTGATAGGGATGATACATTTTGAGGACGTAACCTAAATTTATGCCTTCATGTAATGATTATAAAATATTTCAAAATGGTATTTCATTATTATACTTTCTTACAAGTTGAGTAAAGAATTAGTCGTGCAGGAACTGCGTAAACTAAGCGAATTCCTCAGCAAGTCGAAATCATAGTCCGAATTTGCTGCTTTAAGGAATATATCACTCATTAATTGACCCTTAAGCCAAATTAAAGTCAAAACTGCAATGTACAGAATTGGATTTTTTAAGATCTGCATGATGCTCTAAATTAGTCAGGATCAGAAACAGTATTACCGTAAGTAATGCCACGAGTGATTTCTAAATTATCGATAAATTCACGACTCACGAAGAGAGGAGTGAATTTATCTAGAGGATTTGGAAATCAAGAGCGGCATTTGTTAGGACTATTTAACGAATAAATTGAAGCTGTTTACTCACAAATCATTATTTAAATATAGTTATTTTAAAATATTAATGTAAACGGCGACGTTTGAAAACAAATGAGAAACGTTATGTTTCAATTGTTTATCACTGCAACCAGATAATAATATTTATTGCCTAAGGATCGCAATATTGTAAGAATGCTCTCTAGTGGAGAAAACAATGAAACACACCAAACTGTATATTAATTAATTTCTGATGTCCTATGATGTAAATATGTCAATTATATTTTTCTGGAAGGTTATCAGCTGGGAAAAATACGTTTAAGAAAGTGTAAACAGTGTTCTTTGTGGTATAATCAATTACTACAAATATTTTATATTATCTCCCATAATCACGATAATGTTGCATTCGTGCACTATATATGGTAGCCACATGTAATCACTTCAAAATAATGCTATGATCTATTCAGAATGTTAAAAAGAAGGAGCTTGATTTTACAGTGATGAAATTAAACTGATAAAATCGAGATGAAAAGTACTGTGATTGGTTGTAAATAAAAAAATCATTGAAATGTGATTAGTCATTGACTCCCATTTGGAGCACGAGTTAAATAGTCCGAGAAAAAATATACTTCAACCAAGACATTATACACATTTGTGGGAAATAAACAATTAGAATGTTTTGGACATGTGAAGAGGGTTAATGAAGATAGAAAAGAATTTTAGTTGAATTATTATAAATTAGAGAAGAGAGCCTCTTCCTCTATAAATTGGGTATGAACCCATTAGCTTGACTTAGCTTACTTTTCCTCTATAATTACGTTTTAGTATATGGTGCACAGGAATTTTTTATATTCTTAGGGATAGTTTAAATCTATTTTTGTCTTTATTATTATTATTATTATTATTATTATTATTATTATTATTATTATTATTATTATTATTATTATTATTATTATTATTCGCTAGGTTTACCGTACAGGCCACATGGCCTAAAACGAATTTGTTCATGATGATGATGATTATTATTATTATTATTATTATTACTATTATTATTATTATTATTATTATTATTATTATTCGCTAGGTTTACCGTACAGGCCACATGGCCTAAAACGAATTTGTTCATGATGATGATGATGATGATGATTATCATTATCATTATTATTATTATTATTATTATTATTCTTATTATTATTATTCTTATTATTCTTCTTATTATTATTCTTCTTATTATTATTATTCTTATTATTATTCTTATTATTATTATTATTCTTATTTTATTTTATTATTATTTTATTATTATTATTATTATTATTATTCGCTAGGTTTACCGTACAGGCCACATGGCCTAAAACGAATTTGTTCATGATGATGATGATGATATTATCATTATTATTATTATTATTATTATTATTATTATTATTATTATTATTATTATTATTATTATTATTATTATTATTTTATTATTATTATTATTATTATTTTATTATCATTATTATTCGCTAGGTTTACCGTACAGGCCACATGGCCTAAAACGAATTTGTTCATGATGATGATGATTATTATTATTATAATTATATTATTATTATATACTATTATTATTATTATTACTATTATTATTTATTATTACTATGTTATATATTAATTATTATTATTTATTATTATGATTATTATTATTCTATTATTAGTTTATTATTACTATTATTATTATTATTACTTTTATTATTATTATTACTATTATTATTATGATTCTATTTTATTATATTACTTATTATTATTATTATTATATTATTATTATTAGAGTATTATTATTATTATTATTATTATTATTATTATTATATTATATTATATTATTATTATTATTATTATATTATTCGCTAGGTTTACCGTTACAGGCCACATGGCCTAAACGAATTTGTTCATGATGATGATGATGATGATGATTATTATTATTATTACTATTATTATTATTATTATTATTAATATTATTACTATTATTATTATTATTACTATTATTATTATTATTCGCTAGGTTTACCGTACAGGCCACATGGCCTAAAACGAATTTGTTCATGATGATGATTATTATTATTATTATTATTATTATTATTATTATTATTATTATTATTATTATTATTATTATTATTATTATTATTATTATTATTATTATTATTATTATTATTATTATTATTATTATTATTATTATGAATAATTTTTCATTATTGCCCGTTAGTAGTTTGGAATGGATTCCAAATCGGAGGAAAAGAAGAGGGAGATATAAGAAGACATGGATAAAGGGAATTATGAATTAGAAGAAGGGCAGGTAACTGAAAGAATATCGATGAATGGTGGAAGAGAATCAAAACTTAATATTGGGCACAGGAAGATGATGTATACATTTAAAACCAGTTAAATAAAAAATAATAAACTAGTTAACCCTTAAATTGGAGAAACTCAATTTCTTACTCCAATTTTTTTTTATTTTGTAAAAGATATAAAATTGACCAAAGATAAAAAAAATGGAAAAAAATGAGTCCAGAACGCAAAAGTGTGGAAATAACTCGTTGGGAAGGCCAATTGAACCTGTAGCGCCTTATAATAAAGAAGAACTTATTTAAACGTGTGAGACTGCAGAAGAAACAAACCATGTATAACCTAAATAACACTGGTCAACATGATTTTTGTCTCATGAGTACCAATAGTTATACTTGATGCAATTTTTTATCGTGTTTTCAAATATGTATTCGGAATTTCTTCTTCATCCCCATTTTTATTGTTTCAATTTCAATTAATGCATTTAAATAATTATTTTTTAATAAACGTTTTTTCGTCCATTTGTCCATTGTAAAATAAAACCAAATGAGCTAACTCAAATGGTTTCAGCTATGGAAAAGAGATATCAAGGCAAATGGAATCCTAATATGCTGGCCGATTATTGTTGGACCATCAAGAGGTATGCTCCACAGGCGAAATATAGCAGAAAATCATCATTTCTTACTTTCTAGGTGAGTCCGAATGTTCGAATATTGTGCAGTTACGAGTATAGAAAATATTAAAGTGTTCGAAATTATAAATTCCTATCTCTCGGGAACCTTGCGTGATGGAGAAAAACCGATATCACATTTTAATTCAGGAGAAAAAATACTATCAGAATCACATATTTCTCTTTCCGAGACAAAAAAGAAAAGTTTATTTTTTGTTGTTCAGTGTAATTAGCGTACCTATTCCAAATTGTTCTATATTTTGACACAAACTTAAATAAATTTCACTAATTCATTTTTATTACTTTATAGAAACATAAAATTAATTAAACCAATGCTGTGGTCTAGTTGTTATGCCATTGCCTATAGTATCGTGGGTCCCGGTTTCAAACTCGATATAATAAGAATTACTAACTTGTGCATATTGCGATGGGGATGGCATTTGGCACAAATAGGGAATGAAAGGGAGATATGAAAATATCTTTTAGAGAAACTAAATGGAAAGCGTTCAGTAGGAAGTTCAAGAACGAGATGCGAGAATAAAAATAATCATTATTTGATGGAGGTAAATATACAGGGAATAATTATAAAATAGTCGTTCAGGTAAGGGATGTATGAAAATTTTATTTCAGCGTTGCCATGTGATCTAAAATCAATGCAATCATCCTCAATAATTCGCGCCGTTATATATTTTCATTTCGAAACGAACAGTTAAAATGGCGAGTTCAACGCCATCTCTGAAATGCAGTTTATACTAGTTGGGTGTATGTAAACTCGAAACCACCAGAGAGTAGAGATTCCAGAACAATGATGACATCGTATTGATTACTCGTTTATTCTGTACAGGGTAAACCAAAATACGGGAATAACAAAAAAGTGGTTTTAATTTTGTACAAAATTTATTACAATTAGGATGTTATATGTTATTTTTTTATGTTCTAATTTACAAGCTTTTCTGATCGAAAGCTAAACATAAAACTTTTTAAATAATAATATAGTACATTTTTATCCGACTTTCTCAATTATAATTGAATTTATTTAAAAAAGTCATTAAATTATTACATCATAAAGGCCTTTCAAGAACATGTTTCATCTTCGGCATGCTTATTGGTATAATATATTTAAAAATGTTGATAATTTGGTCAGTCAGGCAAAAATCTATTATAAATATTAAGAATTAGATAAACATAATTTAATATCCTTCAGAGTAAGAAATTAAGTGATTAGAAACATATGAATAAACAGAATGCAAATATATTTTATAAAATACGAACAACTGGAATTGTATATAAATGTAAAACAAATGGATTATATAAGATTACCAAGAAGAGTTTATTGATTGGATTCCAGCAGGAAGGAGATATTTAGGTAGACAAAAGAAAAGAAAAAACTTTCTCTGTAGTACATAAAGAAAACTATGAATGAAAAGAGATTACGAGAGAGATTTTTAATTTATTTATTTATTTAGTTCGATGGAGTAAGGTCATGTGGCCTTCTCTTCCACTCACCAGGATAAACATATATTACATTAGAATATAACAATCACTATTAACTCTAATATTAAATACTAAATGAAGATTTCATCAATAAGATAATTTCTATAAGATTAAGATCGACAATAACAATAATGTTAATAAAAATTAAAATTAAGGATATAGTGAGTTCAAATCCAGGTTCAGTTTTTCCCCTATTTATTTGTATTAACAATTGCAAGCGGATGGCAATGCTGAGTTTACAAATTTTAAAATTACATTCGTAATTAGCTGATAAGGGGAGGAAAGAAATCCCTTCATAATATCTTCTTGGCGAAGCAGCCCTTTCTCTAATATTAGCAGTGTTCACTACAAAGTATACACGGGGTTTTAAAGTGAGAAAAATTCATGTCTGTACATGGATGCCTAGATGGCTCAATGGTAGGATAGCAGCGCGTACAGATGGAGATCCTGGGTTCAAATTCTAGTTTAGGTACTAGATTTTTCTCTTAAGTTTTATTAACTATTGAAAGATGGTGGAAAGCCAAAGTATATAAATTTCAATATTACATTCATTTTTTATACCAACCTAATGATTCCAAATAAAGTTGGGCCGATCAAGAGTATTTTGAACACTTAGGAACATATTAGAAATTAACGTAGGGCCTACACTTAATGTGTTCATAATGATTCATTTCTAGCGATTAATACATTTAAAATTACTGCTTTTAAAATGCTGATATTTAATTATTATTATTATTATTATTATTATTATTATTATTATTATTATTATTATTATTATTATTATGTAAAAAAAGTATTTAAATTTCTCATGATACATCCACAAAAAAAAATAATGATTTTTTAAATTCCCGGAGAAAAAAAAATGATTTGGAACTTCATCGCTCAGCTAACAGAGGTAGCAAAAATCGACTTAAAGGATCACTAGCCGCTAACTCAACAGTTGTAAAGAATTGATAATGATGCGTAACGCATGGAAACTTTAGTCTTCGAGAAATCTACAGGCGAGTCGTGAAACATTCTATCTCCTATTAATTAAAAATCCAATTTAAATATCTGTATTCAAATTTTTAAAGTATCGTAACAATGTTAAAGAAATAAAGATTTCTTGTTACTAAAATGAATGTAGAAACAGTTGCATTATTTAAGAGATAATTTGGCGAATGTCCACAAACTTGGATCGCTGTCATAACAAATAGGCAGTAATTACATGCATTCTTAGTGGAAGTACACGTAAGCATGACAGTATTGCAATTAATTAAGCAAAATTATATAGGCTACTTTGCGAAAGAAGACTTCTGTCAACTACTCTAAGTATCAAAACTAAACTATAAAATCTGATGGTCTCTGCTATGAAATATAGTTTAATTTCTTGTGAGAAAAAATTCTAAATAAAATATTGTTTAAAACATGCATTGCTTATGAGACAGTGCCGTAAAACTTTGACATATTTTTGACGGTTTTTAAGGTCTAACACGTATGATGTATGCCCAAAAAATGGAATGTATGATTTATTGTACCAATTGAACCTTAGACTACAAATCTCATTTGGTACTGTTCTCCTCAAATAAAAACTTAGTATGACAACAATGAGTTTTGCCCATGTGCTGGGGCTACTTTGACATCACATTTGTTTTCACTACAATTCAAAGTAGACCCACTGTAGGTACTACTTCGACACCAATTTATATTTTTATAAATATTCTTATTGTAAACAACCTTACTACAAATGTTTCTATAACTGTAATTTGACAAAATAAACTTAAAATTCTTGATTAATTCTGACACGCAACAGAAAACAAAAATTATATAATTATTGTAGTTAGACAACCAGGAATTAATTAGAAAACATGAATTTTTGAAACAACAGTAGAAAATTAAAAAAAAAAAAACAGATTTTCACATCTCATCTTCACATAGTTCACATTCATATTGAGAATTGTTCGATCCTCTGTTACACACACCACAGACCCAGAGCTTGCATCTTACACAACAAATCCAGTCCTTACCCCTGTAAAACCGAAAATCACAATTTTATCCTTGCTGGGAATTCATTGCTGTTGAAAGTGACACAGATGTGTCTCCAACAAATAGCATCCTCTTTTAAAACAACTTAATTATTCGTGCGCCTTCAAGGAAATGTCTACACCATTGAATTGTTGTCAAAATAGCCCAAAACACACAAGAAATTGAAAATGTCAAAGAAGCCCCAATTCTGTCAAAGTTGCCCCTCGAGTCAAAGTAACCCCGTTTTACGGTATGTGTACTTATGTACCATTATATAGTATCCTGCTGGAGTTCGGAATTCCTAAAAAGTTAGTTAGACTTATACGAATGTGTCTAAATGTGTAGGCAAACAGTTTTCAAACACTTTTGAAATCCAGAATGGGTTGAAGCAAGGAGATGCACTATCTGCTCTACTATCTGCCATTAAATCTTTAGAGAATGAGGAAGGCTTACAACTGAATGGTATTAATAAGCTGTTAGTTTATGCTGATGATGGAGTACTACTGGCCGATAGCGAGGAGATACGAAAGGCCAACACGCACACACTATTGAGTAACACTAAGAAATTAGGACTGGAAGTAAATACAGTAAAACTAAATATATGGTCACACGTAGAAATTCAGTATATAATGGATATGGACAGCTAATGACAAATGAGGGAAATTTTGAGGAAGTCGCTGAATTCAAATACCTAGGAACAATAATCACAAATAGGAATGAGATGCACAAATAAATTAAACATAGGCTCAATTCTGGAAATGCCTGCTATTATGCATTGCAGAGACTCTTGATGTCCCAATTCCTTTCAAAAAACGTTAAACTGAAAATATATAAAACTATTATTCTACCAGTTATATTATACGGGTGCGAAACATGGACTCTTACTTTAAGGGAGGAAAGGAGATTACGAGTATTTGAGAATAAAGTTCTTAGGAAAATTTTTGGACCAAAGAGAGATGAACAGACAGGTGAATGGAGAAGACTACTTAACAATGAACTACATGGTCTTTATAGGAAGCCAGATATAATAAGAACAGTTAAATCTCGTAGACTGCGATGGGCAGGACATGTTGCGCGTATGGGGAATGAAAGCTTCTTGTAGGAAAGCCAGAGGGAAAACGCCCGGTTGGTAGACCAAGAATGAGGTGGGAGAACAACATTAACTATGATTTGAGGGAAGTAGATTATACAGGGAATGATTGGAAAGCCTTAGCTCAGGATAGGGATGTATGGAGAGCTTATGTTCGCGCGGCCATGAACCTACGGGTTCGATAGTGCCAGTGAGTAAGTAAGTAAGTAAGTAAGTAAGTAAGTAAGTAAGTAAGTAAGTAAGTAAGTAAGTACTTATGTACCATAACAGAGGTTCACCAAGCTTGTTGCACATACTGAACTTGCGAATGATGTTCATTTAGCTGCATCTTATTCTTAGAGTGAGAAGTGCAGTTTCTTTATTTATTCCTTTGACATTGGACATCGCCACGAAATCAGTTAATTTTGGACGGTGTAAATTTAGATAATTGAGTCATAAATAATCAAATTCCTATCGATTTATCCGCCGCAAACGCGGGAAATTTAATCGACTAATGCGAACTTATTTTACCTGCAGCACGAAAACGTTAAGTTTCCGGACAAATGTAAGTATTCAAAATCTATGTAGGCCTATTCATTCCCATATACAAACCCAAGAGGTTTGTAATGGGAATTTCCGAACATTCTGTATATTGTTTTTATTCAATGGCACCTTGTTGTCATTTCGACATTGTGGGATTCTCTCCTGGCATCCGCTTCCGCCAGGAGGTCGGAATTAAACTCCCCAGATTATATATTATAGATGATGATGCACCAAGAGAGGACTTAATCCTAAACTTAAAATAATGAGATGAATATGATAATGATGACCAGATGACATTCAGGAACCTTTTGGGCCTTAAATTTTTCTGATATTTGTCTTAAAGGTGAGCAAAAAAAAATTAAAAACTTAAAACCATCACCCAGGAAACTTGTCCCGACTGGGGATCGAACCCAAGCCCGTTGCGTGTCAAGGCAGCGCGTTACCTCGAGACCACAGCGGTGGACACATCCTGTATATATATATAACTGAAACATACATTTTATTGACTTAAGGGTCGTATGCAAATACATTACTCTCTACTCAAATTACTGTCGAATGTTTGAACGCATTAGACAGTAAAAGGCGTTCTCTGCTGATAAAGTTTTAATCAAACACATTTTTCTTACTCAGAAATCTATTCACGCGGTAATAATTGTAAAGCTACCTGACAAGGTACCTTAAGATCGTAGCTCAAGATATAAACTTATGTGAAAATCCCGAAGGGAACCGATGGTAACCGATGTAGTTTGAAACTTATCCAAGATGTCGGACCTTGAAGACTTCGATCATGTTTTCGGTATACGCGGAGAAGAGGAATTTTATAGAGTCTACCAAAGAATTCAACTGGAAGAACAGGAGAATCGGCGTAATATTGCGCGTCGCAGACGTGTTTGTAAACGGTATTATTTGCGGGATGCAAGTATAAATGCATTCCTATATAGCAGACGAAAATAACGGAAGTGGTTTTATCGCTGAGAATTCTGGGTAATTCGTTGCCAATATTACGAAAACGTCAACATTTATGCATGACCGGTTAAGGCGGCCGTTAATTCGATCTCAGCTCACCAGTGATTGGAAGTAATTTGAGTAGAGAGTAATGTATTTGCATACGACCCTTTAAGTCTTTCATGGGATGATGGCCGTGGTCTTGAGGCTTGAAGTTCCCCGCCTCAAGACCACGACCAACAGCCCGGAAATCTTCTTCAAGATCTTCATACAAGTAAAGTAAAGTGATCCCACTACAGGCCATAGGAGACCCTTGGGATAGTAGGAGATCAAGGCTCTCACTTTTTCTAGGCAATCGGCATTTGATGTCAGTCCTGCGGTAACGGCTGCCTTTACCCCCAGAACAGCATCTGGTACTAATTTCCGTTAGAGGCTGAGTCGACCCCAGGTGCCACAAAAGTAAAGTGATCCCACTACAGGCCTCAGAAGGCCCTTGGAATAGTAGGAGGTTATGACTCCCACTTTTTCTGGACAATTGGCATTTGATGTCAGCCGGGTTGTCAGCCCTGCGTGATGCCGCCTTTACCCCCAGAACAAGAGTCTGGTACTCATTTCCATTAGAGGCTGAGTCGACCCCAGGGCCATAATTCTATTATCTATCTCACTAAAACGAATGGAATAAATCAAAAGGTTATCACAGTTTGACTCAAGGATTTGTCTTGATATAATGATCAGAAGCACGCTTTTTTCTACATACCCCATACTTCCCCGCCGTAGGGAATTGAGTGTTTAACCAAGCTAATTTAGTTACGCTTATTTACCTACTGATGTCAACGAGTGATTCGGGGTCAGCACACCGCATCAATGAGTCATCTAGTTGGCAACTAATGTATTACTTTGATTGAGGAAGGTCGGTTAAATATTGGATAGAGGCCTCTTTATTCAGGCTTGTCTTTTTTTTACGATGCCGAAACCGTTCAGAATAGGGACCCACGGCATAAAGCCCTTCCCGGAGGACTTATGCTTTCAATTTTTGATCCTACAAAAATCCAAGGATCCCGGCCGGGTTTCAACCTACGATCTTCGGAACTAGAGACAAAAGCACGATTTTAATAGTAGTAAATCAAGGATGGCGGTTATAACTGATCACAGCCATTTTATGCATTTTTTAATTATTTAACTATTTAAGATAGTAAATCTATAATCTGTAAACTAGTAGTTATAACCCCTTGCTTCTGGTACCGAGTGTCGCCGCGAGTTCAATCCCGGTTGGGGTCGATTGATTTTTTTTACGATGGAAAAATCCAAGGAACAGGTCCTCCAGGAGGGACTTTCAGCTGTGGGCCCCGAGTCTGAAAATTGTTCTGGCTCATAAAAGGCCCTTAAGCCTGAATAAAAAAGGTCTCCAAGCAAGATTTACCGATTTTCCCCATCCTAGTACTAGTTCAGTTCTGGATTCTGTAGCCGAATTTGAGGGTTTATGTTGTATGGTGCGGCAAGAGGGGAGGGCGAGGTGCAGGTACAATCAGTTTCGAAATCATAATAGTTAATATTTTTATTTTAGGAAGTGATATTTTGAGGTTATTTTAATTAAATTATTTTTTATTCTGTTCATCTTACCTCAATATTAATGTTGATTTGTTCTTGAATATGTTTCGATTTATCATAAGCATCATCAGTATCGTCCCGCGCCGTAGCCGAGCGGTTAAGGTAGGAAGCCTTGGCGCAGAGCTATGGGACTTGCGCTGGTTCGAGTCTCCATGGGGGAAGAAATTTTCTCATGGTATTTCGGCCAGTATGGGACCGGTCCCCACCCAGCATCGTGAGGCAATTGGGTAGCTACAATAAGTAGCGGCTCCAGGTTGAGGAACCAGCTATAACGGCTGGGGGACTCGACATGCTAACCACATGTCACCCCTACACTGGCTGTTGATCATCTACCTCTGTGATTGACACATGTGGATGTGAAGTGCCAGAAGCCGGCTGGTAAAAGGGCAACCGCTGAAAAGTGGAAAGACCCTCAATCAATCGGAATCATCAGTATCTTGCCCAGAGTGAAAAACATAATATAAATCGGGCACTAAATTATTAAAACAGTCAGAAAATATAAAAGAGCTGACTATTTGGGAAAAATCTATATTCATAAGAGCAAAAACAGACTTATGAATTTTTAAATACCGACGGAGCGTGACCTTGTTTGGAGATTCTTTGGCCAACCACAGGATGGAACTGACATTGACATCCAGGGTGTGCAATATAAATCCAACCAGTCTGGGGAAGATGCTGACGATGATTATGGTATAATCGAAGCATGTTCAATAACAAATCAACATTAATATTGAGTTAAGATGAACAGACTAAAAATAATTTAAGATAACAGTTACTAAACGTTGACATATATTTCACCTACTAGTTCTGTGTTAGAGAATACTTACGTTTTCTCATACGTTTGGAGTGTTCATTATTCAGTAGTGTTATTTATACCGGGCTTCCAATATAAACCCGGACCGACCTCACGGGGTTTCACCCCGTCAGGCAGCGCTCTCTCCTAGTCCGCATTTCACTCTAACAGCTGCTCGTCCTTGAACTAGTCAGTTTACTATCGTTCGACAAGATGAGACGTCAGCTGACATTAGAGCAGCGCATTTATGTGTGTAAATGTTATTACAAATACGAATCTGCTCGTCGCGTTCGCGAGGAATTTATTCGGAACTTCCCTGGACAATTACCTCCTTCCAGATCGACAATCCACGATCTTGTGACTAAATTTGAGACCACTGGTTCAGTAAAAAATAAGAAACACGCGAAGGCGTACGGTTCTCACCGAAGAAAAAATTAGACGAAATTGGCGAAAATTTGGAACGTTCACGAGATCTAACAGTGTGTGATTTTTATTTGTGGGGTAGCCTGAAAGACAAAGTGTACTAAACAAATCCGCACACATTGGAAGAACTGAAGAACAACATAAGAAATGAAATCAGAAACTTGACAGTGCCCGAACTACAGCGTGTCAATCTAAATGTGTTTACTCGGTATAATGCCTGTTTAACTGCGGGAGGACAACATTTCCAGCATTTTCTATAAGGTAAGAAACAATTCAAGGACGGGTGGCAGGCAGGGTGAATTGCGGGAGGAAGAGACAGCACTGCGTGCCGGGTGAAACTCCGTGAGGCCGGTCCGGTTTTATATTGGAAGCCCGTTATAACAATTTATTTTATCATTATCATTATCATCATTATTCAGAAAAAATTGCAAGTCTACTACTTCCCTTCCCCACTCGGCAATGTTCCCTCCTCCCACATGCCTTAGGATTCACCAAGACGGCTACAGTTACGAGAACTGGACTATACCTTGGTTTCTTAGATATCAATAAGAGGCGGAACGCTGACCACGGGCCACTCAATGACATCTATCCGAAAACAAGTGTAACTAAATTAGTATGGTTGAATTTCTCCGCTGTAGGGGGGGGATACACAAGAACTTTAAAAAAAATCAGTCGATCCCGGCCGGGTTTGATCCTTAGAACTAGAGGCAAGAAGAACGCGTTTAATAGTAATAAATGAAGGATGATGGTTAAAACTAATCAGAGTTCACATCATGCAATACATCTTTCATAAGTAATGCCACGAGTGATTTTCAAATTATTTAGAGAATTTGGAAATCAAGAGTGTCATTTGTTAGGACTATTTAACGAATAAAATTAAGCTATTTATATATTTAACGTAAACGGCGATGTTTGAAAAAATGAGAAACGATTGTTACGCTTCATTTGTGAATCACTGCAACCTGATCATATTATTTATTGCCAAAGGATCGCAATATTGTAAGAATGCACCCTATTAGAGGAAAAATTAAACACATCAAACTGTATATTAATTAATTTCTGTTGTCCTATGATATAAATATGTCAATTATATTTTTTCTGAAACGTTATTACCTGGGAAAAATACGTTTAAGAAAGTGCATATAGTGATTTCTTCTTTTTTTGTGGTATAATTAATTGCTACATTTTTTTTTAAATTATCTCCCGCAACCACGATGCGATTACATTCGTGCACTTTATATACAATCTGGTAGCCACATGGGGTCACTGCAAAATAATGCTATGGCCTATTCAGAACGTTAAAAAAGAGGAGCTTGATTTTAAAGTGAGAAAATGGAGCTGAAAAACGAATGTGGATGCGGATGGTTGTAAATAAAAGATCATTGAAATGTGATTGGTCATTGACTCCCATTTGGGGCATGAGGTAAATAGTCAGTATATAACTTTTAAGATAGTAATGTATAATCTAATCTTACAAGAATAGTAAAAATCCGTAGGTCAGTTCTAGTCCATGACTTAGGTAAAATGTCTGTAAAGCTTAATTCGGTATGAGGCACATGCACTGAACTTACTCTGTGCGCCCAGCAACACCCCGCGCAGAAAGGAACCCCTCCGACGGGAGCTGTAGATTCTCCTCTCTGTCCAGGTCCAAGGCGCTTAGGTCTTCTCTTCTTACGAACTTTACTAGGCACTGCATACATATAGTTGGAAAATCTACGCCTAGAATGACGTACGATTGACACCCAGTCGATCATTGCCACTCAGTTTTTTTTAGGACGGAATAATTTATTAATTTATAATTTCCATTCACTGATACACTGTATTTTCATCTCTGTGCGCACTAACTTCACACTTCATTAATTCATTTTCGTAAAAAAGTAGCACCATTAATTCTAGTATTTTTCATGAATCGTACACTTTTGACGATGTAAATATTGCAAGGAAACTACTAGTCTAAAAACATTCATAGGCACATTTCACCAAATAAACCCATTACCTTTATTGGTACACTAAATTCATTAAATGCACTTTAGATAGGAACTTCTGGAAAAGGTAAATTAGATTTCATAAAATGAGTTATAAAATAAACCTTATTAACGGAAGAGGGTTTGATTTATTTATCTTTCAACTGAATATCCAAGAATTATTTTTATAATTATATTATATTGCATCATTCTTCATGGATATGATGTACATTCTTTATTTTTAATTAAAAACTTAGAATTTATTTACTTTATTTGGCGCTACAAAACCGGTACTCTCGACTAAGGGTGGATACCCCGCAAGAAATTTCCACTCAAGCGATGTTAGCAAACTACTATACCTCTTGTCATACGACTTAGTTCTTGGGTCATCTCCAAATTAAAATTAATCTTCTAATATATAAAAATGAATGTTGGTTGGTTTGTTTGTTTGTTTGTATGTGTTTGTACTTTATGCGCGGCCATACCGTAGATCCGATTCTGATGGGGTATTTTGCAAAATGTTCAGGAGATTCTCGGGATGAGCATAGGCTAAAAAATAACCCTTTGTAGTGAAAGACGTGAAATAAAGTCCCTATTTTGACTGTTAAATGGCTTACGCTGCCTAAAGCATAACAAATACACCAAATTAATGTAGACAGAATTGAATATATTTATCTTTTACGGATAACTCACAATAACCATTTCATTGATGCCAAGAAGATCGGGATAAGTAGATTCCCGAGCAAGCGTGCTCTGCCATACCGTTCATCCGATTGAGATGGGGCTTTTTGAAAAATGTTCAGAAGATTCAGCGGATGAACATAAGCTATAAGAGATTTGTAATACTCAACCCCTTCACCCCTAAAAATCACTCTTTGTAGTGAAAAACGTAAAATAAAGTTCCTATTTTGTACGCTTAAATGGTTTACGCTGCCTAAACGATAACAAATATACCAAATTAATGTACACGGAATTGAATATCTCAAAAAGCTCTACAAAAAATTCCACATCATAAGTTTATTTTTTACGGATAAGTTACAATAGCCATTTTTGTCTTTCATTGATATCAAGAAGATCGGGAAAAGTAGATTCCCGAGCAAGCGTGCTCTGCCATACCGTTCATCCGACTGAGATTGGGATGAATGGAAAGGGACGAGTTGAGAAGGAAAATAAAACTTAGGCACAGAAAGATGTGTAAACATTGAAAAACGGTATGTAAATAAACTAAATTCATAAGCACGTAAAAATAGAACTATTACCAGCATAGAAAAATGTATTGAGCAATGGTAAGAAAAAAGAATAAAATGTGGTTATAAATAACATTGCACCTTCAGCATTTGAGCTAATTCTTGTAAACAAACACATTCCTTGATGGGTTACTTAGCATTAGAATAATTTAGGCTATTTGCCAAACTCACAGATTATTTTAAGTCTAATGTTTGGGTTTCCAGTTTAATGTCATTAATTTCAACATTCTGGGAATTTTTTTTACCGATATTAAAGTTATTTTTATAATTTATGTCTCTTCTTGTACTTACTTTAACCTCTCCCTTCTAAATATGTGTCACATGTCACACGGGTCCTACAGTGACACCACCTGTCAGCAGAGGTTGTTTATACTTTGGATCATATATGATACTTTTTTTGACCACTCAATGGTGTGTGGGGTCTCCGGGATAAGTGCAATGCAGGGCCACATATGAGACACCATGAGCATTTTAACGGGATACCAATTCCGGATCCGGACCTTGGGACTTTGGTTTCCCGACCGGTTAAATATCGAAAGAATACAAATTTTTAAAACCGGTTAAACATAGATTAAAACCGTTTCCTAAATTTTATGTTATAATTGTAGACCTATTATTGTTGGCACGGTTGGCAGTACTGCTTAATGGTCGGAAATGTGACTGAAGATGAATGAGATTCCGTTTGAAACATGGTATCGTGAAAAACATGAATTTTGTGAAGTGAAATCATCTGGGGTATTTAATTATTACTCTGACCATATGTTAAGTTTATCATAAACTTATTAATAATTATTAGAATTATAACTGTGTATTACTGTGCTGTACCATGTGTTTTGTTTAATTTGTGCAAATCATAGCATAACATAATTTAAATAATTTCCTTATAATATGAATCTAATACGAGTATATAAAAATGGATGTTTGTTTGTTTGTTTTTGTTCGTACTGTATGCGCGGCCATACCATTGATCCGATTGTGATGGGGCTTTTTGTAAAATGTTCAGGAGATTCAACGGAATGAACATAGGCTATAAGAGAGTTGTGATACTCAACTCCTACACCCTTAAAAATCGCCCTTTGTAGTGGAAAACGTGAAAAAAGTAGCTCTTTCGACGCTTAAATGGCTTACGCTGCCTAAATCATAGCACACAAAATTAATGTACAAAGAATTGAATATCTCAAAAAGATCTACAAAAAAATTCCGCGACAGCATATGTTTATCTCTTAAGGATAACTCACAATAACTATTTTTGTCTTTCATTGATGCCAAGAATATCGAGGCAAGTACTGTAGATTCCTGTGCAAGCATAGCAGCACATGGGTATTCTTTTACGGATAACTCACAATAACGAATTTTGTCAGCTCATTTATACTAAGAAGGAAGAGAAAAGTAGATTCCCGGTCAATACCGGGTAATCAGCACGGGGAATCTTAAAATAATTACGATATACATTTTTCCTCTAACTTATTTAACTAAACATAAAACACTCTAATTTTCGTATTTCAGCTCATTTATGTCAAGACGATTGGGATAAGTAGATTCCCGGGCAACGAAAGGTGATCAGCACCGGGTATCTAAAAAATATAAATTTATATTTTTTTTTCTTTTAACTTATTCAACTAAACATAAAAGCACATTAATTTTGATTTATTTAGGCGTAGCAGCGCCGTGGGTTAGCTAGTTACTAAATAAAAGCTTCGTATATTTAATCAACTGTGGTTCCGGATATCGTTTGAATTTACTACTTAGGAAATGGACCTCCATGAAATCTATTTGGTGACCCCTGAGATACATCATTCACTCACACATTCATAATAAACAAGGTGAATATTTTAGGACGATTTTAATGGACAAATGGTGTTTGGGGACCATTGAGTATTTAAAATTTTACGAAATAATTATTATAACAGCATAATAAAATATTTATATCCTAGACACAGATTGTGGAAAGCAACGGGAAGCTACCACACTAGCATAATTCCCTAGTAAAGTTTCAAAGAATGGCATGAAAAGCTATGATTGCAGTGAAGGACCTGCCCTAGGGCCGCACACTATAAGCAAGACACGGATAAGACTATTTGGCTAACAATGTTAGTATGGTACCGAGAGAGCTGACTCTGGAAGTAGCTCTTTAGACTCGTTTTCGGCAGGTCCCGGATTAATACTGATAAAACCCATGGTAAATTCTGTTGAGTCATCAGAGTAATTAAAAATTACAAAATTCTATACCATTTTATTCAGTATCCGATCATAACATTGTAGGCATTTTGGGACCAGTTCCATCAGCAGCAGAAGGTTGTATGTTACTCTACAGCTACTATAATCTTATAATTTTTAATAATCCAGGACCAGTATTTTCCTATTTTTGAATCTCATTACCAGGACTAATTTCGTAACTAAAATTGAGAAATAAACCTATAAAGGCTTTTGAGACTCATATTCGAGAAATCCCGGGTTCACATCTCAATACCAATCAACCTGAATGAAACTCATTTCTAGTTTTCCTCAGACTTCCTTTTGTTTGGAATCTTATTCACAGGATCAATTGCGCAATAGCGTATATCAAGTGACAAATAATTAATATATAACAGATCTTAGATTCTAGTACATGAACTTCGAGATTCTAGATGAGACATAACATACAAGTGTCCATAACTAACAAAACAGTGCGCAATACCAGGCGGTTTAGAGTTGAGCCTATTTCTAACATTTCAATGTACCATATTCCTGTTCCTAACTGTTGTTCTTAGGTATTTGAAAGTACGTCACGCAGAAGCTGAGTAAACTAACCGAATTCCTCAGCAAATGGAATGTACAGTCCTATTTTGTAGGTTTATGGAATATTAATTAAATAAAAATAAAACGTAGTTTTATTTGATTTTCATATTTATTATATAATTCAGTGACAGCTGTTTCGGTACACTGTACCTTCTTCAGACATGTTAAATTATGAATTGTGTTCCAACTGATTTAAGCAACAATACAACAATATTTTTTAAATTTTTAAATTTAACAAAGGGGATTCATTCAAATCAAGTTGAGAATTTAACAGTTTTTTACTACTTTTAAACTTATTAATTTCTACAGCCTCCAAAAGATCTAACTTCTTACCCTTATCACAAATATGTAAAATTTCAAAATTTGGATCGAAACAATGATTAAATTGGAATAGGTGGTTAGCATAGTTTGAATTTTCTAAATTTCTGTTATATGCTCTCATGTGTTCCTTTATCCGAGATAAAAAGGGTCTACCAGTTTGTCCTATATAGACATTGTCAATAATTATTAATAAGTTTGGTATCTTTCACAAACTATCTCATACTGATACCACTATCCATAGTTCTTCTCTTCACCCATATACTCATAAGATGGCAGCATTTAATAGTTACATTCATAGACTTTTAAATATCCCTCTTTCACCCTTGGAATATAATAATGAATTGAATATTATTAAACAATTGGCTGTTAATAATGGATACGACCCTGAAATTATAGAATGTTTAATTAAGAAGATTAATTACAAAAAAGCAATTAACACAGTTTTTCCTGTACCCAAAGAAAACAATAAGAAATATGTCGTAATGTTATACATAGGCCCACTTTCAAATAAAATATCTAAACACTTCAAAAAGTTGAACATTAATGTGGCATTTAAAACTAATAAAACTCTACAAAATATAATAAAAAACCAAAACAAAAAAAGAAAAATTATCAGGTGTATATAAATTGAAGTGTGGCACATGTGACAATGTCTATATAGGACAAACTGGTAGACCTTTTATATCTCGGATAAAGGAACACATGAGAGCATATAACAGAAATTTAGAAAATTCAAACTATGCTAACCACCTATTCCAATTTAATCATTGTTTCGATCCAAATTTTGAAATTTTACATATTTGTGATAAGGGTAAGAAGTTAGATCTTTTGGAGGCTGTAGAAATTAATAAGTTTAAAAGTAGTAAAAAACTGTTAAATTCTCAACTTGATTTGAATGAATCCCCTTTGTTAAATTTAAAAATTTAAAAAATATTGTTGTATTGTTGCTTAAATCAGTTGGAACACAATTCATAATTTGTTAACATGTCTCTTCAGACATGTTCTTCAAGGTACAGTGTACCGAAACAGCTGTCACTGAATTATATAATAAATATGAAAATAAAATAAAAACTACGTTTTATTTTTATTTAATTAATAAATATGGATTTTCATCAAGTAAACACCAACTCAATTGATTATTTATGGAATATATTTTTCTTTTGTTATATTGGAGAGACTCATACTCTGAAGTCAGCTTATTTGAAAGTGTCGGACTAGAGTAAAAAAATGCATAACCGTATATTTACTTTTTTATTGATGTATAATTTTGACACCAATTTAAATAATATATACCGATTAATTTTTTATTACCTTAATACAAATATTAAATACATTACATTAATACATCTTATAGGATGCATTGTCAGTTTAACGATTAATTAAATTGTTTGACAACGCGATGAACGAAACATGGCGATTGCTACAATCAATATTAATTTCGGGTTTCTGGTAAATCCCCACTTCCAACAGTAGGTTTCCGCTGATTTTTAAATACATATTCTACAGTTTATTTTATTCGAATATAGCGAGTTTCGTTGTGAAACATAGAACATTTCGATCGATAACGACATTTTCAAATGTTCGTTTCAGATGAACTACTTCATCCTAATGGTCTGATTTTGCAAATTAAACTTCAGCTTTTTTTTTAAATTGATTGATATATACCAAGTTAGGTTTCGTGTGTCCGTTAATGTGTCTAGAGAATTCTTCACAATCAGAAGTAACTGCTAATTTACTATAAATTGGTTTAAGAGACCATTACTTGCATTAACCGACATACACACACACGCGCGCGCGCATGTATGTATATTCATTCACGGTAATTTTTTGTGTATACTACAAAGATCTGTAATTTTTTTTAAAAAATCACGAGAACAACCTCAAAAGTTTCAATCTTTCGGAATTAGAGAAAACGCCACTTCTTCAAAATTTTCTTATTTTATGTTAAGTGTGCATCCCATTTCAGTTGTAGGGGTTTATTAGAGCAAAATATATAGTACAACACACAATTATTTACAAATTAATCTTAAGGACAGCAAGTATTACGTGTTTTCTACAGTTCGTATTTATACATTAAAGTATATTAATAATAAACAAACCAAAACAATAGATAACATTACAGTATACTATAAATTAAATAACTAATTATTAGAACCATTTAGTGTTAATAAATAATCCTACATTTTGTTTTATTTATTCACAAATTAATTTTGATCTTATTTTCCTCGTCTTGACCAGATATCTGCCCACTTTTAACCAATATCCTGGTTTTGTCACCGATTCGTAGCATGCCAATCTCAAAATTTGGATTTAGAAACTTTTGCGGCACGACCCTCCGCCTGAAATATTTCAAATCGTTAGAATTCATCATCATCATCATCATAGTACATTCACGAATTTAGGCCATTTGTTGACCTGTTTCGGCCTCAAGAGAAACACCATCCAGAAGTCTTTTGAGTGGACGTCCTGGTTTTCTTTGCTACCCGTTTTCACAAACGAGGCTCTGAGGACCGAGTCACGGCGGTATAACCGTTCCATCAGGTACTGAGTAAATGCGGTATCCTAATGTCTGTCCAGAGACTAAAAGGTAGCAGCCCTACCACTGGACTACTTAGCGTCGGGCCAGTAACCTGTCCTAAGGAACTTCAAAACTACTTTCAAGTCTCGTTAGAATTTCGTAAGATATATATTTCGTCTTTAGAGCTCCCGCACATTGGACATATTCACATATCGTAATCGTCAGAAATGTTTAGACGTGTTCATGACCTTAACCTAAATGAACTGAGGCCTGATCACTCCTTCATACTTAGACTGTTTATACAAATATATTTCATCTCCAGTGTTCTCGTATATTGTAATCGTCAGTAGGCCTAATTGTGAGAAATTTCCCACCGTAATCAGGAAGGAATTAAGATAGCAATGTTTAGTTCCCGACCAGCCTCGTGGTCAGCGTTTCTACAATTCATGAAATGCCGGATTCTATTCCCTATCACACCATAGAAAAATTTCCTTAAAATAAATTATTCCTGTGGTTACCCATGGTCTGTAATTTAGGTTAAGTTTAGGTTAAGAACTCTCCTGGCACTTCATCATCTTTTATCACTCATCATATCATCGGGGTAACATTACTCCTATTTCCAGGTGTCCCAACCTAAGAATAGGATTATAATTCGCGCCAATGCGAGGTATCAAAGCTAGAAATATTATAAAACACAACCTTGTTGTATTGAAAAAAAAAGTTTAGTTCCCATGTAGAAAGAATCTACAATCAGGATTTTTAAACCCTGAAGAATAAATTGGCCCTATCGGGTATGAACCCGCGAATCTTGCATCACCAGGACTGACAACTATATCATGAATTGATAATAAAGTCGATCACGTGATAAAAACGGATGAAAGTTATTGGTTAAGGTACGTACAATTTATCTGATTTTTACTGTATTATTTATTCCTAAGTACATTAGGGCACTGAATAATACAGAAATGGTATACTTTTAGAAAGTGACGCATAAGAGACAATGTCTTTGTTAAGTCACGAATGCTATATCAAGTGTCTCAGTCATAATGCAAAGTGATCGATTCAATTCTCGAGACAGATGGAGCACTTGAATTCAACTGTCATGAACATTGGTTTCCATCGCTTGCTGTCATGTACTGACAAAACACATGTCCATATTACACTAAATAAATTTAAATATTTTTCTTTGTCTAACGCCACCAGGTTATCTTTTATGACATTACTGGTTTTCTCCCCTGGCATTCGCGGAATTATAATCAATTTCTTAGTTTGGGGCACCTGGAAGGGCGGAGTTACATTACCCCGATGATATGATGGGTGATAAATGATAATGAAGCGCCAGGAGAGTTCTTAACCTAAACTTAACCCATTCCCCTCAGAAGACGGGATAGACTCGCTTAACTCTGCTGTTATATATTTTGCAATATTTTATACAGCTCTTGACAGGGCAATTTTTTGTTAACATTTATGGATAGTAGAGGAATGTATTCTGGCCTTCACTCTCGCTGTCATCTCAAGTACTGTTATCTTTTGTTTGTTTTGAATGTCTGAAAATAGACAAAATAATTTATGATAACTTAAATCAGGTTTCTGGAGAAATGCATTGAGTATTTAAACTTGAGGAGAATGGGTTAACCTAAATTCCAGACCATGGGCAACCACAGGCACAATTCCTTTAAGAACAAATTCCTATGATTTGACTGGGAATCGAATCCGGGACCTCATGAACTGTAGTTAGAAGTTGGAAGTTTTTGTTGAATTTCCATACTTCAGCTGCATATGTACAGTAGGCCTATATTTGTATAATTATATTTTAATAACTTATTTTTCATGGTTATATACCTCTTCAATAGGGAACCATTTATCATTGCTGTTATTGCTCTAGCTTTATTTATTCTGTTCTTATTGCCACTTTCTTGACCATCCTTTTTATCCAATTTTACCACTAAATACTCAAATTCTTCACATCCTCTAATATACCCCTACTGATCTTATAATATTAAAACTTCGGTTTCTGCTCCAAACACCGTATTATTTTTTTTTTCTAAATTTATTTTCAAACCCCAATTAACTTATCGCATTTCTCCAATAATTTTCTGAACATAAACTCCATGTCATCATATTTTTGCTCAATTATTATTATAGCTAATAATAATAATAATAATAGTAATAATAATAATAATAATAATAATAGTAGTAATAATAATAATAATAATAATAATAATAATAATAATTAAAATTTTATGGCCATATTAAACGAGTAAACTCAAATAGGCTTACAAAACAGATAATGGAATTCTACGAAAACAGAAGTAAAGCTCCAGTGGATATTATGAAGTGGATTGATGAAGTCAAAAAGGACTTAAAATTGGCAGGAATTACTAAAGTAGATATCCCAAACAGAGATATATTTAGAATTAAGGTGAATAAGTGGCAAGTTGACCAAGAGGACAAACCGAAGAAGAAAACCGGAACAACTTGGACAGATGATAGAAAACAAGCTCATAGCAAAAGAATGAAAGAAATTTGAGCTCAAAGGAGATGCCTCTAATTACTTTGCGTAGTCCTACATGGGCTCATCCGTAATAAAAAAATAATATTCCGTCAGCAGTCTATTAAGAAGTCTTCCTGGTCGACGATGTCATTTGGGCTTATATTACATCATTTTTGGGATTCTTGAATTATCCAGTCTTTTTACATGGTCTAGCCAGTTTAATTTATATCCGTCGAGTTTTTCGTCTACTGATTCTACTTCTAATTGTTCTAAAATGTCTTTTCTTCAATATAAATTAAAAGGCACATTTGTTTTGAATGAATTGAAAGGTGGCAGCGAGTTCAAATGCCTCAGGATGCTGGGTGGGCACCGGTGCCATACTGGCCAAAATAGCATTAGAAAATGTCTTCCCCCATGGAGAATCGAACCAGCGCAAGTCCCGTAGCTCTGCGCCAAGGCTTGCTGCCTTAACCGCTCGGCTACGGCGCTAAGGAACCGTAATAAATTTTATAAACTTGTCAACTATATCAAAGGAATATATTTTATGTAATTATTGTTCCTAGGTATTTGAATTCGGCCATTCGTTCAAAATTTTCCTCGTTTCTCATTAACTGTCCATTTCCATTATATAATGTAGCCTGCTTCTATGAGTGATCATTATGTGGTTTCATTTTTCTTGGTGTTACTCAGTAACCTTGTCTACGTAACAATATTTAACAAACAGGAGTAATACATTATATAGAAATTAATGTTTCCAGATAAGCCGTCTGTAGGCCATGGTTAATATAGCTGAAGAAAACAATTGTACCTGAGCCGGGATTTGAACCCAAGATCAGTTAATACTCCGGGGGATGTACCTAAGTAGCTCAATGGCAGAGCGCTAGTGCGTAAATATGGAGATCTTGAGTTTAATTCCCGGTTCATATGAAAATGTTATTGCTTACATTTGAATTGTCAATCATTCCATGCCGAAACCTATCTTGAAATCATCTCCTAAGAACGTATCCAAAAAAATTATCTGCCGTTTTTAACTGCAATGCACTAAAATCCAGCGCCATATCTCTCATTTAAACTCGGGGAAGCAATACAACTCCTGAATTGGCTGACTGGATATTCTACACAAACTGCCGTCCGCGCGGCGTCCCACCACTCTGCCCTCAGTTTTACACAGCTTTGCACAGTAGGTTGTCATTGCTGGATTTTGTCTTCAATTACTGCGCCTTGAAGTTAAAAACGGCAGATTTTTTGGGCACTTCTTGGTATATCACAATGCTTCTCGGAGACATATTTTAAAGTAGCTTTCGGCATGCAGTGGTTGATAGTTTTTTTTATAGTTATGTTAGAATATAATACATTTATGCACGATATTTAATAGAAATTTGATATGTTATTCTTGTAAAAGTCTTTATAAAGTTAGTAAATTGATGCGATTGTTGAAGCTCGTACATTAATTAGTAATTCAATTTATATTTCAACAGGTACGTAAATTACTCCACAGATGTTATAACTAACTTGTAAATTGAATTTGTTTCATGCATGAATCACTGATGCGATCCAGACAGCGCATTAATTTATTAATTAAATAGAGATGGAACAACATAATTGTTTAAAATTCACTATTTCCTTTTAACTTACACTTCGAAATATCATCAGCAACATTTTTTAGTCCGATTGGCCTGTTCCAAACCGAAAGTATTGATTTCAACTTCTCAGGATACCATTGCCGATTTAAGACTGGTTATATGATGGCTGGATGAACGACCATATCAGCAAATAGCACTTATGCATGTTCAAAAGAAACAGAATAAAAAAAATACATAAGGAAGAAAGTACAATATCGTAGCTGTACAGATTTAATAAATACATTTCGTATAATTTTGGCGCAATCGGTAGAATGGCAAAGAAGGTTACAATTTATTTAACATCCATAGATTAACAACTATAGTAGACGTAATAATATCAGAAGAGCAGGCAGGTTTTAGGAAAGGAAGAAGCTGCACAGACAACGTATTGACTTTAAAACAAATAATAGAGAAACGAAGAGAATTCAACTTAGAAACGCACATCATCTTTATTGATTACTAGCTAATCCCCGGCGTGCGCTGCTACACCCAAATAAATATTATTTTTTTTTTGCATTTAGTGGAATAAGTAAAATAATAAATTAATATAAATTTATATCGTTATTATTTTTAGTTACCCCGTGCTGATTACCCGGCGTCGATCGGGAATCTATTCATCCCAATCCTCTTGGCAACAACAAAAGACAAAAATGGTTATCCTTGAAAGATAAAAATATGCTGTCGCGGACTTTTCTGTAGAGATTTTTTTAGATATTCAATTGTACAATAATGTTTTGTATTTCTCATGGTTTAGGCAGCGTAAGCCATTTTAAGCTTACAAAAAGGGACTTTTTTCACGTTTTTTCACTACAGAAGGTGATTTTTAGGGGTGAAGGACCTGAGCATTAAAACTCTCATATAACCTATAACCTTCCCGAGAAAATCCTGAACATTTTGCAAAAAGCACCGTGGCAATCTAATGAATGGTATAGCAGCACATGCTTGCGCGGGAATCTACTTATCCCGATCTCCTTGGCATCAATGAAACACAAAAATGGCTATTGTGTGTTATCTGTAAAAGATAAACATATGCTGTCGCGGACGTTTTTGTAGAGTTTCTTGAGATATTCAATTCTGTGTATATTTATTTTGTGTATTTGTTATGGTTTAGGCAGCGTAAGCCATTTAAGTGTAAAAAGGGGACTTTTTCATGTTTTTCGTTACGAAGGGTGATTTTTAAGGGTGTAGGAGTTGAGTATCTCAACTCTCTTATATCCAATGTTCCTCTCGGGAATCTCC
Source organism: Diploptera punctata (assembly GCA_030220185.1). Lineage (NCBI taxonomy): Eukaryota > Metazoa > Arthropoda > Insecta > Blattodea > Blaberidae > Diploptera > Diploptera punctata. The sequence continues at coordinate 4,790,949 of JASPKZ010007251.1, read as the reverse complement.
TGAACATTTTGTAAAAAAACCCATCACAATCGGATCAACGAAATGACAGCGCATAAAATATGAACAAACAAACAAACATTCATTTTTATATATTAGATAAGAAGGCCTTTGACAAAGTGTCTAGACCAAAATTATGGAACATATTAAGTGAACAAGGAATTCCACTACGCTTGATAGCAATAATTAAAAAACGTATGAGATAACAAAAATAAATTAAAGGGAACCAATGCATATAATAGAAGGAGTTACACAAGGTTGCCCACTTTCAACCACTCTTCTTAACATTTATTTCGACATGATAAGATCATGGAAGCAAATGACGACTGGGGTTTTTAACTTAATAAATATAGTAATAAAAACAGTAGCCTTTGTAGATGACCAGATTTTAATGGCAAAAACAGAGGAAGAACTACATAGAATGCTATATAAACTAAATGAAGTATCAAAAAATGCATCATGGAAATATCATCAGAGAAATAAAAACAATGGCTTTGAAGGGCGTTCATCCAGTTCAGACAAATATAATATTAGAAAATAAACCTATAGAACAGGTGGTAAATTATAACTTCCAGGGTTCCGAAATATCATACACAGCGGAAACAGATATAAATAACAAACTAAATAAGTTTAATTATATAACAGGAACACTAAAAAGAACTTTTAAAAATAAAGCCAGGAAAGATTCTGTAATGCAATTATACAAGACAATGACAGTTCCTATTATTATTTATGGATCCGAAACATGGACAGTGACAACACAACAATCTGCCAGAACACAATGTGCTGAAATGAAATTCCTAAGACCAAAAGCAGGATTTCAAAGAAATGACAAAAAACACAACACAGAAATAAGACAACTAAAAGTAGAAGAATTAAATACAACAATAGAGAAATACAGAACAAACTGGAAAGAACACTTAGTAAGTATGACTGAGAATAGAATACCAAAAGCAGCATACAACTATTCACCATGAGGAAGAAGAAGTTTGGGAAGACCAAAGATGGAAACAGCAGCAATTTGGAGCCGGAACTGGCTAGTAAATAAGCCTTAAGCGTGACGAATAAGAAGAAGATTTTGAAAGAGCATTTGACTGACAATAGACGTGCTATTTGGCAAACTCTGAAACAATATGGCATTTCTCCGAAGATTATTAATATTATTAAATGTATATATATCTAGTTCCAAGGCACATATAATACATTAAGGTAATCTCTCAGACTCTATAGAAACTAGATCTCGAGTAAGACAGGGTGTATTCTCTCCCCAACAATATTTTTAATGATATTGGATAGAACTATGAGAGAGGTTATAGGAAACTTCAGCTTGAAGGAGAACCATTGTAGTGTGGAATATTCCTAATAAAAATTATCATATTGGTACTTATTTACAGTTCCGATTTTTTATTCCATACTGTTATTAACTATGTATATATATATATATATATATATATATATAATGGTGTCCACCTGGAAGGAGGAGGAGAGGAAGTCCTCGAAACTCGTGGATGCAGGAAATAACTGGAATGAGAGCAAGAGGACTGGAAGGCATGGATTGGATGGGGAGAGACGAGTGGAGAAGAAAAATAAAACTTTAGGCACAGAAAGATGTGTAAACATTAAAATTCTGCATATAAATAATATATATATTTTTCCGGTACTGTTCTTTTTTTCACGTATTTAAAGGCATATTTTAATAGATATTCCTCTAGGGTGTATTAATATTTACAAATTTAAACGTAACATTACAGGAATGGAAATGTAATGGAAGCTTACAATTTTGATCGTAAAACCGGTTTAATTAAATATGTATTAACTATAAATTATATATGATTTATTGTAAATTGAATAATGCAGTTAAGTTTTTTGTCTTCTCAAATAATAGTTTTGCTTATATTTTACATCCCACGCCGTATCAGAGCGGTTCAAGTAATCATGCCTTGGAGCAGAGCTGAGGGACCGGCGTGTTCGATTCCCCATGGGGAGAAACTGTCTCATGAAAATTCGGCCAATATCGTACCAGTGCTCATCCAGCATCGTGTGGAATTTGCTACAATAAGTAGCAGCTTCCGATTGAGGAAACCACATAACGGCTAAGAGACCCGGCGTATGAACTACTTGACATTCCTACATTGGCTGGATTATTATTATACTATAAATCTAAACATTTCCACATACAGAAAACAACTTTTATAATATTCATGATGTGTTCCGTTGAGGTATTATTCAAAATTAAAATATGAAATTATGGAATATTCACCTGAAAGGTCCGTCTCCTCAAATAATACAGAAAACAGTTATACATGCCTCATATTGGCAAGCATTATATTCTGAGAAAAAAAAATGTCGTGTGCGACCAATAATTGGATGGCGTTATGCATCAACCGGATATACACCATTAAGCAAGTTTCGAGACAAATATGGTTAAGAGTTTAAGGGCGGAATTCATGAAACCATCTTTACGCAAAGAGCGACTCTTTCCCCCTCTCTTTGATGTAGAGAGTATTCATAAAACCGGTCATAGAGAGAGGAAAGAGTCGCTCTTTGTGTAAAGATGGTTTCATGAATTCCGCCCTAAGTCAATCTTCACTATTTATTGTATCGCCAAACTAATAATACTGGATATTTCATGTTATTTTAATTGTATAATAGTTATGCATCAACAATATAAGAGCGGAGATATTTGGCGCTTAGCTGCGTGGTGCAATATTTATATTAGCACTGATGAAGACCTGGTTTTCAAAGCCGTTTGTTACAAAACATAGAATATCTGATAGGACGGATTTTTTACGTTTTTCTGTAATAATAATAATAATAATAATAATAATAATAATAATAATAATAATAATAATAATAATAATAATAATAAGGCTACATTTAAATATTTGGCGCTAAACGTTTGTGTACACTTCATGAGCCAGAGCAAGAAATGACATTAAAAAATATATATTTATGGCGCTTAGCCGGTTGATGCATAACATCGTTCAATTATTTGACATAGAACATTGTTGAATTAATTTTACCTTTCATTCTATAACATCTGTTCAATATATAATTTAAAACATATTAATTTATCTTTCCCTTTTTCGACATTTCAAAAATAATTTGTGCAATTTGACAATCATCATAAAATTTCCAACCGTATTTCATGTGACATTCTAAATGGCGGTCCTGAAGTGAACATCATAATAGTACATTTGATATCTTATTTACGCAACGTTATTAATTTAAGTAAATGTAAGATATTCTACGTAGTGTAAAATGGAATATAGTATTACATGAATGGAAGACTTTTATGTATTTGTTGAAAAACGCAAGCCTCGCGTATCCATTCGATCATAAACATTTCAACTCCAACGTAAAACACTATATAAACACTATATAATTCTCCCGTATTCTACCATCGATAAACGCTACTTAGTACAAACCAGTGTCTCCCAACGTGGGGGCCGCGCCCCACAGAGAGGCATTTCGAAAATTAGGTTACTTAGAGTTTAAAAATCAATCGTCTATTATTATTTAACTTGTATAGAAAGCAGAAACGTTGGTCTCTCGATTTGAAAAGTTAAAAGTATTGTAAAATCCCATGATTTAAAATAAATGCCTAGATTTTGAAATGCACAGTAGCCTCAGTTGTAAAAAACTATGAATTAGGATGGGCGCGTTTATTGATTGTTTTTATGATTACAAAACAAATGACCTCTTTCTTGAATTTTAGTTTAATATTTCTTCGTTTCTGTCCAAGTTTCGGCTCCGTAAATAAATATAGTTTTGAAGTATGTTTTATACATTTTCTTTTACAATTCAATTGCGTATTCTTATTCCACAACAGTCTTTTAATTAAATGGTAACATTTGACATTACTTTATGTTCTTCTGATAACACTGATCGACAAAAAATTAACTTTTTTGTTTCACAAGAATAAAAATATGATATTTTAGAAGTATTTTTCATCCTGAATTTAAATATCATTTCAGTTTTTTTTTCCTAACAGGCAAGAGTTTTCTGCGATATTCATTTATATTTTTTTAATTTTTATCATTTTAATAAAATTCACTCAAAAGACTTTTGGATGGTGTTTCTCTTGAGGCCGAAACAGGTCAACAAATGGCCTAAATTCGTGAATGTACTATGATGATGATAAAATTCATCTAACTCTATCTCATTCTAACTTACCTTACCTAAAGCGTGCTAGTGATTTTCGGGCATATTTTATGCAAGATCATTTATATTTCCATCTGAATCATTTTTAGTTTGAGCTAGGTCAGAATCAGAGTTATGTGCTAAGGTAATATATGCATATGCTGGTACAGGGAACTCTTCATATAAGGTAAATGTTCCTATCACAGGTCAAAGAAAATGCTAAAATCAATTTTAAAAAAGAACTGTGCCTAATGGAAAAATTCTGACTACATATCTGAATTCAGTATGAAAAAATGCACTTGATTCACTAATCAAATTTCTTGTGAAGAAAATCTTGTCGGCCAGTGTTATTTTATTTTCCTTTCTTTATTTATGAATTTAAAATTTAGCTTTTAACATCCCGAGACTATACAATATTAAGATGAAACAAACCATTTAAACACACACAGACACATGTTCATACTATATATGACAAGTATGATAATGATGATTATGATGTCCAGATTATATTCGAGGACCGTTTAGGTCTTAAAGATTCCTATAATTTTTTTATATGTGAGGAAAATCGCCGAGGAACACCGTCACCCAGGATACATGTACTAACTGCGGATCAAACCCGATAAGCTAATAGCATTGTAGTAGGCTAAATTATTTTACTTTATATCGCATTTTTATGAATATAGTACAAACGTTTTCTCTATTAATTTAGTCTGAAGTGAAAAAAAATAAAATAAAATAAATAATTTGTATGTATCACCAATATTATACGTTATCCGCTCTTAAAGTGATACTAACATAAACAAACGCCAAGCGTATCCTTCCGCCATTCGCGCCACAATTACTGCCACATTGACAAAGAGCACATGTGAAGTATATAAGACATGAGATCGTTGAATGGGTTAGATTACAAAAAAGATGGTGAGATTTTTTACTGAACTTATTAAATGCATTTCATATAACTCTTATTTGACCACTATTCAAAGATTTGCCACACTTGTGTTTTAAAAATTTAGATTTCGACACAGCAACAGAAGATTCGACACGTTCAGCCATTTTGTTGCATCAGAATCGACTGAAGCATTACTCAAATACATCATCCATATGTAATAAAATATTCTAAGTTGTAATTATTCATTAGGTATACTTTAGGATATTTTCTATGTTCTGAATAACATTATTTTCATTTACGAAGAATAACAATTATATTCAGAGGACATATTTTTAATTTAATGAAGGGAACTACTTTTTCGCGTACTTACTGATTCTACATCGTACGAGCAGGTCACATGGTTTTGTTTTGATGAGGATCACTTTAAGAGCGGACAAACTTACGGGTAAGGAAGTTAAGCTAATTGTTTAAATATCTTCGTGTAGTAATGGGTCCGAAGTAAGGAAAACCTGTCAAGTAGTGAATGTCGTGATATATTTAAAATTAATGTCATGGTACCACCCATTCGGACATTCCGTGGGCGCTAGCACCAACCGTTGTAAACATTGCAACTATTTAAAACCCTCCCACACGTGCTAGGGAACTGTCACCAGGGACCATTTTCCAGAATTAAACGGCATGCCATTATAAGGACCACTGACTTATAGTCTTCCTTCGAAAGAATTTATAGTTGATGAGAAAGTGAATTGTATTGGCGATAAAGATAGCAATAGGCCTATTATCTGCATTAACAAGAAGAAAAGCGAAGGCGAAATCACATACCCTTCTATTCATTCTGGATATTCTAAGACAAAACCTGAGCAGGTTAATCAGGCAAAGGGGAATACATATTTCTGTGACCGGTAATCGCATTGGTGCGAGAGGTTCCACAAATTATTTTTGAATAAACAGCAAGGAAAATATAAAAAATTAAAAATCGGTAAAAATAATCAACATTGTAATATGATATTCAGTCGCCATTTTACGAAATCATCTGTAAGGACAACTGTTCTTAACTTTTCATCTAAGGAATAATATTTTTAATATAGCTACCTATTTTAAATTTCATAATATATTAATAAACAGGATAATCTTGGTGATAATAACATTGTATTAGACATTATCGATAAATCAAAATCACCAAAGTTAAATATTAAAATGTTAACGCGTTTCGATAGTGAGGCTATCATTATCAAGACTAGTTACTCATTGAATAAAAACAGGCTAAAGTGCATAAACACGATATCAGTTAGAATTCTGATTACGTCACATAACGTGACTGACAATTACTTATTGACATCATCGATATAATCCTCCTTTCCTTAAATTAAAGAAAAGAGGGCGCTGACCGGAATAGGGCCCCTGTAATTATTCATATTTTTATTCGGATTAGCGCCCTCTTTTCTTTAATGTAAAGAAGGGATGATTATGTTAATGATGTAAATATATAATTTTAAAGGTTGTCAGTCACGTCATATGACGTAATCAGAACTGTAACTAGTATTGAGTTAACATATTTTAGCCTCTTTTTATTTAATCAATAACTGGTGTTGGTAACGATAGGCTCAATATCAGAACGCGTTGAGAATTTTAATATTGTTGATTGGTGATTTGGGTTTTATTGATATTGTATAATACAACTTAAATTTTATGTTAAACTTTTCAGTTTTGTAATATCTTAACTTTTTTTTCATTTGCGTCATTGAGTAAATCCCAACGGGGCTAGATAAATCAATAATCATCTTATTGATGACTAAAAGAACCAACAAAAGTATATTAACTTAATTCAGCTATATCGTTATTCTGGATACAAGTAGACTTACTGAACATAAGTAAAATTGTTGAAAGATATTTGTTTACAAGTCTACCTTACATTTTGATTAAACTTTTTTAAGATAACATTTCTTAAATTATGAAAAAAATCACATTATTTTCATAAATATGCTCAAACTAATATACATTTTCATTGTTTATTATTTGAGGTTATGGTCGCCATATTGTAATCTGCCATATTGACATATGTGACAGTTCTCCATATTTGAAAACTATGTCATCATTCTTAAAGTAGGAAGAAGGGAAATTTTCACATTAATCATACGTTGGCACACGTGGAAAATAAGTGAGAATATAAAGCGAATTATCGTGCTACATGAAATCTTAAATGGTTTAGCCTATTTTAAGGAAAACGTGGTATAGAAACTTTGTTTAATATTGAAGAGTTATACCATGTGCTTATTTTCGTACTATTAATAGAAAAACAAAAGTATCACTTCACATAATCGCACTGCACTTTTTCACTGTCACCTGAAGATACAGGAATCCATTAGGCCGTTTAAGTACAACATGATTACGAGCACACGCGAGGATAGTTTCTTTAAAACTGAGGCGTCGAGTATTTGGTGCCAGTGCACTCACGGCTTGGTCAGGGACAGAAATCTAATTTGGAACACGGCGAGTTGTGTCTCTAATACATATCACGCATGCTCCGATGCTGTAAATATACAACAAACGAATTAAGTACAATAGATACTACTGCAATAATAGTGACATGCCACGTGAATCATGATGACCTCATAATGAAAATCTCCATCTCTTTCTAACTTTTGTTTCCTTCCGCAGGTTTGTTAGTTTTAAACGATGTTTAACTATAAAATCTAATCAACGAATATTAATTGCTAGCTATTATTGTTGCGGCAACGACGGGCACATCGATTCCACGCCATATTGCATTTATCTTAAATTGAATAGCCGCCAAAAAAAAAATAGTTGTAACAATATGTTTTGTATGGATTTCAAAAGGAATGAAGCTATTGAGGTTATCATGAAAACATTTTTGAAAAAAAAAAACACATTCACCTACCTAGTTAATACCGAAAATCACCATGAGACACACACATATGTATATATGACATGAAAAGAAAAATAAACGCCGGAACAAGGATCTGAATCCGAGACCTCGATCTTTAATATGTTAGTGACATAACCACTAGTCCATTCAGGCTCCTAGGAAAAACATTTTTTTCCCCTTCCTTTATATAAGATATAATTATATACCAAGAGGACGAAGATATCTGGGCCGTCTTATGACGCTTATGAAACGCTGGAGGGAAAATTTTCTATAGGATGGTAACAGGCCTTGGCCTAATACTTGGAAGGAAGAAGAAGAAGAAGACTAATACAGGGGGAGATTCTCAATCATGAGATTCAGCGGTACAATGAACTCTGTGCAATCTCGTGGCTTCAATAATAAGTAAGCATTTTAAAGAGAATATTTACATTATCGCCAATAATGCTTCTTTATATATATATATATATATCTATATATATATATATATATATATATATATATATATATATATACCGGTGTGGAAAGCAACGGGAAGCTACCACACTTAATTCCCTAATTACTAGTAAAACTGCAAAGCATAGCATGAAATTGCTATGATTGCAGTGAAAGACCTGTCCTCGGGCAGAATTACTATGGATGGATGCCGTCCAGGCATTTATTTTTCTTATCATACCATATATATATATATATATATATATATATATCCATCTATAGTAATTTTTCCCGGGGGCAGGTCTTTCACTGCAATCATAGCATTTTCATGCTATGCTTTGCAGCTTTATTAGGGAATTATAGGTGTGGTAACTTCCCGTTGCTTTCTACACAGGTGAAGGATGATGATGATAATGATAATGATGATGATGATGGCCGGATTTTTTCGGGGACCGTTGGGCCCTAAGCTTCCTGACATTTGTCTTACAGATGAGGAAAAACCCCGAAAAAAACTCCCCCAGGAGCCTGTCCCGACCGGGAATCGAACCCGGGCCCACTTCGTGACAAGGCAGCACGCTACCTCGAGACCATAGCGGTAGACTTTATATATATGACATTGTTATAAATAGGATAATTTAGGATAATTCAGGACTAGATATTTTAATTAATTATTTTAAATAGTATTAATATTATAGGTTTCCTATTAGTAATATTATAGGTTTCATATTAGACAGAATATGTAATCAGATTTACCTTGACTAGTACAGTTAGGTCTATATCAAATCATATACAGTTACAGTTGAGGTTCTGGAAACATCCAAAAACGAAATATAGCCTAAGGATGAGAAGGTCAAGGTTTTCGCATTCAAAAGACAGCTGGACAAATGTACCGTTAGGGCCTATGAACTTACTATGCTTGGTGAAAGAGAGAGAGATTACAGTTAGGCCATCAGAGTGGGAGTGATATAAGCGAAAAGTGACTGAACGGGAGGGTTGTAGTTTTCAGCAGGGCTGTGGTAAGTCTGCACATGTTATTCTTAATAGGATAAAATAGGGGCCTTTAGAATAAAATCAAGATGGATAGGTTCAGAAATAAATTCAAGTAGTATGACGTAATATGGGTTGACTAGCCTGGTATGGGGCGAAGTTTCAACATACCGCGGTTTAACCTCTCTCTCTTTCCCTCCCCCCATGAATATGTATTAGAATAAGTTAGGCTAATTTATTGATTTGTAATTAATTGTTCTTATAATTATTAAATATAGATGGTTATTTAATTAGTTATATAGTTGTCTCGAATACCCTCTACTATAAAGTCATCAGCCATGCCGCTCGGCTAACGTAATCCGTAGGTAAATCACACGATCTTACCGTTCACTAGTAATCCATGTTCCAAAGGTCCTTTATACCCTAAAATAGCTACCCAGAACTGTAACAGACATGAAAAGAAAAATATATTCCTGAACGGGGATTTCAACCCGCACCTCTGAATTGATACTTCAGAGCGCTACAAGTGTTTATATATATATATGTTATAACTATTTTTTTACATTTGGAAATGAAAGCAAATATGATGTGAAAAGAAAAATCAGTTTACATGTCGCAATTTACGATATTTCGCAGCGACATGCAGTACATGTTCTTTAAATAAAGGAGGAAGATATCCAAAACTCAGCACGAAAACAGACGATTAGATAATTCGGTTACCTAAACCGGAAATAAAAAAATCGCTCTAGCAGCCGTCATTTTTGCTTCGTCATAATGAATACCATATCATTTAATTAACCCTTCAACTGGCAATGAATCCTGTAAGATATATTTGTTCTATTTATTCAATATTTTAAATAAATTACGGTTATGGAAAAATCAGTAGAAATGATTAAAATTTGTCTCATTGCGATAGAACAATACGCATTAGGTAGTAACTTACAGTTGTGCATAATCAGTTGTCACTGCAGTCTGATACATTTATATAAGTTGGCATAAGTAATTTAAGGAAGGTTAAACAGATTAAATATTCCGTAAACTGCAAATCCATCCATCTATCCATAGTTATCCATCTATTTCTATTACTATGGATGGATGGATATCCATCTATAGTAATTTTGCCCGGGGGCAGGTCTTTCACTGCAATCATAGCATTTTCATGCTATGCTTTGCAGGTTTACTAGGGAATTGTAGGTGTGGTAGCTTCCCGTTGCTTTCCACGCCGGTGAAGGATGATGATGATAATGATAAGGATGATGATGATGATGATGATGGCTATTTGATTTCGGGGACCGTTTGGGCATTAAAGTTTTCCTGACATTTGTCTTACAGGTGAGGAAAAACCCCGAGAAAAACCTTACCCAGAAAAACTGTCCCGACTATGGATCGAACCCGGGCCCGCTGCGTGACAAGGCAGCACGCTACCTCGAGACCACAGCGGTGGACGAACTGCAAATAATTTTATTTTACCTGGCAGTGTTAAGGCATTAAGGCCTTGTCTACCATTCAACCAGGTTAGATAAAACACACAAAACACACACGCACGAGCGGACGCATACGTATAAGCACAGGCGCGCGCGCACGCACACACACACACACACACACACACACACACACACACATATATATATATATATATATATATATATATATATATATATTATTCTTACATCTAAATTACAATGAACAAACTTATTACATGGTATACTACGGTATAATTCATATTTAGAACATAATTTGATTTATTCTAAATTTAACGAATGAAATATAAAATGTACAAGATAAAAAACTATTAATGACGTAGAATAAATTTAGTTCTCGACAAAAAAATAATGACATAGCAACAAGTAAATGTATAAGCGTGACATAAAAGTGTTAAATGTGCGGCAACCCCTGATATCTTGAGAGAGAGAATTCCAGGAGGGGGTAGAGGCTACTATGAAAGAAGTAGAATAAGAGGAAGTGTAATGGAGAGGGATTGTTAGCACACTCTCCTCGTGAATCTTGTGTCAATATAGTGGCAAGAAGATAACTTCTCAAAACTGGATGCTAGATAACTACACTATAGACACTCTATCTCCGGCTCTAAAGCTTAGGTTCTACGAGGGGTAAAGGGAGAAATTCGCCCTTTACTGCCAATGAGGAAATGGTTGAAGTAGGAGTGCACGTCAGCCACAACCAGTCACTGCTCTTGACGCTGCTATAGCGCGCTAGTAAGGTTTGAAATTGCTGACATGTTGTCAGCTGTATGTCTGCTAACCGCATGCATAAATCGGCCCCTCCCACTGAATATCCATATCGGCAACACTGTCGTGAAAACTTCAGGGTCGGAGAATCAGTGGCTGGGGTATAGGAGTGTAGGAATTCAGAAACTTGAAAATATGTGGAAGGGAGTGCAATCCAATTGTTCCTATGTTCTTCTGTTTGTTGAATAAGTTTTACTTTTAGTTCCTCTCTAATATTCTCATTTCTAATACCATGTTTTTCTCTTGTACAACCTTTCACAGCCCGTAGAAAGCTCATTTCCGCTGCCTGAATCTTTCTTTCAACTTTAGGACCCAGGTCTCACTTCCATTCCATACATCGCCACTGGTAGTCCATCGTTGAGTAAAATCTTAGCTGCATTTCCATTCTAACTTTGTTCCTCAAGGTTCGTCTGATTGTTCCACAAATATGTTGCAATTTTTGCACTTTCCTATTTATGCGTATCTTGTTCTTCATAAGTTATATCGCAGCTCAAATACTGGAAGTGTGAAACCTGTTCCAACACTTTATCAAAGATGGTATTGGTATATAATCCTGGAAGACGAAGATCGGTAGGAAGATCAAGAAAACGCTGGGCAAAAGATATGTGAGATCGGAACATGGAAAGACATAATCCGTGAAGGAACAAAACGATGATGAGTGCAATCATTCGATAACTTGGACTTGTTGAGGAATTCGCTTAGTTTACGCAATTCCTGCGTGACGAACTTTTCCCAAATTAGATTTTTAATAGGTGTCATTAACCGTTATTTTCGATGTAGAACTCAATGTACGTAGGAAATAATGAGGGTTATGGCCAATGTGCGGGAACTTTGAAGATGAGATACATATATTAGGAAAATGTAATGATTTAGAATATTGGAGACGTCAGTTATTACCGGAAAGATTTCTAAATTCAAATCGGGAAAGATTGGCATGCTACGAGTTATTGGTAAATCCAGAAAATTGGATAAACCTCGGTAAATTTCTGGACAAAACGCGAAAAATAAGGACAACACTCATTCATGAATAAATATATGTTATCAAAATGCAATACCATTAATTATTAACAATTATATATAAATTAATTAGTGTATAATGCTGTTGTGTTATTATTTAATTGTAATATTAATGTGTTTTCTTTATGTAATTGTAATGTTAATGTTTTTTTAGTGTATAATGCTATTGTGTTATTATTTAATTGTAATATTATTATTGTGTTTTCTTTATGTAATTGTAATGTTATTGCTATTGTGTTATTACTTAATTGTAATATTATTGTGTTTTCTTTATGTAATTGTAATGTTAATGTTTTTAGTGAATAATGCTATTGTGTTATTATTTAATGGTAATAGTTTTATTGTGTTTTCTTTATTTAATTGTAATGTTATTGCTGTATTTGTTTATTTTTCTTTACACTAGTACCAATTATTACTTTATTGTAACGGACTGTCAACAGCACGTACGGCTTACTGCCCGTGCGACCCATATTTGTAAATAATATTGTAAATATCTTACTTTTTGTCCAATAAAGTCCTACTACTACTACTAATTCTGGGAGCGATCAATAAAAGTGCTCCTGTAAAAATTCCCTCCCACAGGTACTGCATAAACTCGGCAGGTTTCCCAACAAGTGAAATTTATTATGGGATTTTTTTCTTTTTCTGTATTTTTTAATAATTGGAGGATCCTCCTAAGTACAGAGGTTTGTCTCCAGTCCAATGATATCAAATATAAAACAGGAAACAAATTAAATAACATAATAAACAATGGCATAGAAGAACACAACAAATTCAACAAGGGAGTCTACAAACTAACATGTAAAGATTGTAATAAATTTTATATTGGCAGGACAAACAGAAATTCCAATACAAGATATAAAGAACACCTAAAATACTTCATACACGCGGGTGATAAATCAAGCTATGCTAAACATCTCATTAACGCAGGTCATCGAATGAACACAATTGAAAACACTCTCACGATAATCCACCGAGAAAACAATCCAGCTAGGATAAATATATTTGAAGACCTCGAAATTATAAAAGAAACAAACAACACTTCACTTTTTATGAGAAAGCACCCCAGTCAAACCCATTATACGAGATTGTCAAAAACAAGTCAGTTGCTGCTACAAACAGTTGGAGTATATATCACCGTACACAACAACAACAAGTAGCGGAAACTCCATCTGCAGAAGATGGAAGATAACTTCCGAAAGCGCTCCAGTTAATTTTATATACAATATTTTAACAAAGTTGACGACGACGGCACCTACCAACAGGTACAATTTAATTTTTAACTTTAATAAAATATCAAATCCGTAATATGGGGGAATCCGTAAGTTGAAGAACGATTGAAATACGTAACTGAATCTTGTTTATTGGAAGAGAGTACCTCAACAAATGAACAGTCTTGACTGAATAATGATGTTGGATGAGAAATGAGTCAGAGAGTGGTGCCAATTTTAGCATTCTTCCCTTCAAACAAGACGTATGAGATCATACCATGTGTATCTATATGTGTGCACCAATACCACATAAATTATACGACGCTAGAAATAAACTTCCAACGTAAACGATGTTTTATAGATCAAATTAAAATAGATTCTCTCTCTCCAATAACACTTCCAAATTTAAAAATGTCCGTCACACAGAACTGCATAAAGTAAGAGAATTTCTCACCATGTAGAATATTTGGTACAATTTTGCTGGTTTCCGAAAGATAACTTTTCTTCTTCTTCTTCTTCTTCTTCTTCTTCTTCTTCCTTTCCAGGATTAAGTCAATGCGACCTGTTCCGGTCTCAAGTCCATCGTTTCTTTGGCCGTCCCAAATATCTTTTTCTCCAACAACACTTTCAAATTTTAAACTAAGAGAATTTCTCACCATGTAGAATATTTGGTCCAATTTTGCTGGTTTCCGAAATATAATTATTTTTCTTCTCCCATTCCAGGATTAAGTCAATGCTACCTATTTCGGTCTCAAGTCCATCGTTTCCTTGGTCGTCCCAGAGATATTTTTCCATGCGGCTTGTAGGTGTTGGCCGTTTTGGGTAATCTTGTATTGTTCATTCTGTCTAAATATTCTTTCCATCGCTATATGTGCTCTTCTAGTTTATCGAGTATTGAAAATATATCCAGTTAATTTCTTATTGATTCATTGTGTAATCTATGCGTGTACATCGTTTTACGGATCTTAAAAAAAATCATTTCAGAGGCTTGAATGTGTGAGATATCTTTCTTTATAAGTATCCAAAATTCAGATCCATATAAAAAAACAGGAACAGCCATAATTTTATAAAACCTGAGCTGAGTTTCTCTTCGAATCTTTAGGAGACTTCTTCTTATGGTACCGCACATCATTTGATATCGGTTTAATTTATTATGTGTATCCCAATCATAGATAATTAAAGTGTGTTATATATTCTATTATTTCATTATTGATTACAATTTTTGCTCTGACTTGCACTTTGCCCTGAAAAGCCATAATTCTAGATTTTGAAATTATTATTTTTTACCCTTAAATTGGAGGAACTTAGTTTATTATGCTAGTTTATATAAATCTGTCGGACTATAGTGAAAATAAACCATGTATAACATAAGTTATTATTGTATTTTATGTATAATTTGACCCATGTTTCAATTATTTCTGCTGATTCGTGTTTTCATTCGTTTATTAAAAAATATTAAATGAATTAAAGCAATATGTCTTACAGGTCCACCGCTGTGGTCTCGAGGTAGCGTGCTGCCTTGTCACGCAGCGGCCCGGGTTCGATCCCCGGTCGGGGCAGTTTTTCTGGGTGAGGTTTTTATCGGGGTTTTTCCTCACCTGTAAGACAAATGTCAGGAAAACTTTAAGGCCCAAACGGTCCCCAAAATCATATGGCCATCATCCTTATCATCCTTACCATTATCATTATCATCATCATCCTTCACCGGTGTGGAAAGCAACGGGAAGCTACCACACCTACAGAATTCCCTAGTAAAGCTGCAAGCATAGCATGAAAATGCAGTGAAGGACCTGCCTTCGGGCAGAATTACTATGGATGGATATCTTACAGGATACATTCCCAATTTAAGGGTTAATTAAATCGTGTAATATACAGTTGTATTACACCTAAGCAAAATGGCGACTGTTAAACCGAATTTTTAATTTCTGGTTTCAGAAAACATGTTTCGAAAGGTATTCAAAGTTTTTTTAATTGAAATTTCACTTAGTTGTGGACGACTGAGATACATGCTTGATTATTTTAACATTTTATCTACAGGGAAGTAAGAGTAACTAAATTAGATTGGTTAAGAAATCTAAGACCTTTGTCGTAAGTGGGTGTAGGGTACAGACAGACTGACGTTACTAGCAGAGTCATTGAAGTCTATGCTTATGGGATAATTAGAATAATAATTCAATTAGACTGGAATAACATTTTATGCAGAGTAAAAAGAAACTGATTTCACTTAACTCATCAGATTAACAAGCGAGATTAAAGCATTTCATGAGAGGTTCGCTAGTCCATCAATTACACCCTAATGACCATACATATTCAGAACGTATGTGATGTATTCCTCTCTATGATTTTTATGTATGAATACAGCATTTGGATACATGAACCAAACTCAATGTAATGAATTATAAGGACTTTTGTCATTCGAACTGCTCTAAAAATGTGATTTTTCTGCAATTATTTATACATTAACTCATATTAAATTAATTAAGGGGTGATGGATGAAATTTCTATTTTCTACATTTTTTGAGCTCGATACTTGATTTTTTGTACAAATATCCACTGCTTCACCTAATCTAGTACAACTAAAAAAAATTAAAATCCCAATTCAAATGAATGGAAACCTCTTAAATGGGATACATAATGAAGTGTTTAAGTTTCATTCTTGTGAGACATTTATTGTTTTTATTTATTGAATATTATATTTAAAAAAATTGCATATTATAATTAAATGGGTTCCACAATTTTTTAGTAAAATGTCTGACTTTTTTACAAGACCCCTAAAAGGTTTAGAAAAAACATCATGCATTAGAATTCTTATAATTTGAATACAAAGGGAGAAAAATAATGTTGTACCTCATGCGTGGAATTACAAAAAAAAAATTAATAATTGCATGCATTTTATTTTTTATTTCTTAAAATACTACTTCAATTATGAAACCCATGTACTACTTTGTTACCCATTGCTTTTAGGACATGCAATAAAAATTTGAACCTTCTAGGACACAATTTCTGAATTCCATTCAATTTTGAATGTACAAAGATGCAGTGAAAATAATACTGTGGAAAAACATGTTTAAAGATTTGCATGCAGGTGGTATTTAACTGGCGCATCCTTTAAACTCTGACATAATTTAGGGCACTTAGAAGCGCCATAGGCCTCTGAAACTTTGCCAACATATACATTAGAGTACAGGCTATTTTTAGTACAAAAAACAAAAATGTCAATTTTGATGTCAAATGGTTAATTTTTCACCCATCATTCCCCTTAAACGTCTAAACAATAGGTCATACACATACATTTTTAAAGCAGAATGAACCTTAAATTAAGACACAAGATTGAAATAATATCGCATACTCAGAATCAGACATGGATGAAGTTTCCAATATGCTATACAATTTGTATTTCCAAGTTCGGGAAGTAGACACCATGAGAATGAGTCGCAGATCAAAGTGGATACAATTTAGTATCACGAAATACTGCAAACATTTACAAGGCTCGTTGCCAACCACAAGATTAACGCCCCAATAACACTGGTCAACATGATTTTTGTCTCATGAGTCCCAATAGTTGTACGTAATACAGTTTTTTATCGTGTTTTCAAATATGTATTCGGAATTTCTCCATCACCTATAGTATTTTTTTAATTTCAATTTCAATTAATGGATTTAAATAATTATTTTTTAAATAAACGTTTTTTTCGTCCATTTGTCCATTGTAAAATAAAACCAAATGAGCTAACTCAGGAGATTTCAGCTATGGAAAAGAGAGAACAAGGCAAATGGAATCCTAATATGCTGGCCGATTATTATTGGACCATCAAGAAGGATGCTCCACAGGCGAAATATAGCAGAAAATCGTCATTTCGTACTTTCTAGGTAAGTCCGAATGTTCGAATATTGTGTAGTTACGAATGTAGAAAATATTAAAGTGTTTGAAATTATAAATGCCTGTGTCTCGGAAACCTTGCTTGATGGAGAAAAACCGATATCATATTTGAATTCAGGAGAACAAATACTATCAGAATCCCATATTTTTCTTTCTGAGACAAAAGAAAAGTTTATTTTTTGTTGCTCAGTGTAATTATTCAAACTTTATAATTAAAAAGCTAATCAAAATACGAATACTGTAATTTGATTTGTCCTAGGCAGGAATTTTATAATATTTAGTGTAGAAAACACAAACTTAAAAACTAGAAACAGTTTAACAATATGACTACTAACAATATGCTACCGCGCCTGAATAAAGGTACTGTACATTATTAAGAATTAAAAATAAATTGTCTATACGTCCACCGCAGTGGTCTCGAGGTAGCGTGCTGCCTTGTCACACAGCGGGCCCAGGTTCGATCCCCGGTCGGGACAAGTCTCCTGGTGACTTTTTTTCGGAGTATTTCCTCACGAGTAGGATATATGTCAGGAAACTTTAAGGCCCTAACGGTCCCCGACCTCCATCTGGCCATCATTATCATCAATATCGTATTCGTCTAATTAACTTAAGTTTAGTTTAAGGCCTCTCCTGGCGCATCATTACCATCATCATCAACTCTCATATCAACAGGGCAGCTAAATCCTCCAATCTCAGAAGTAAGTTACTAGTACGCCATGCCAGGAGAGAACACTAGAAATATCGAAATGACAACCTGGAGCATTTGGAAAAAAAAAGAAAAAAAAAAGTATTTACAATGTATCTTATAGGATATATCAATTGGTTTATTTTATAGCAGGATTTTAATATTATAATGAATATGAAAGTTAAAGTTAATAATTTTGTATTTTAAAATTATTTTAATATTTTAATATTTTTAATATAACTTAAATAGAGAAAAAAACATCTAAATAATTCATTGTTGTTCATTGTTGAATAAAAATGTCTCAGTAACAATTAAAGAAATTGTATTACATAACAGTCTTTCTAAATAATGTTTTTAAAAATTGTTTTAAGTCATTGTTGTCAGAATTATAAAGCTTTCTGTTATAACTGTAATAAGAACACTTGCTTAACTTCATATTTTTAAATGAAAGTAAACTAAACTCTGATTGGATGTTAAAACAATTAACTTTTTGATTTAACAAATCAAATTTAAACCTGGTATTTAATGGACTATTAACCAATAGAATTTAAAATTACTATCATGTGATGTAATAATGTTGTTTAAAATTATAAAAAGAATTATACTAGTCATTCTGCATATAACTTTCCACAAAGATAGAAGCAAGAAGAGTTCTCAAGATAAAATGTAATATTTAATACAAGAAGAATAATTGATTCCAGGAAAGAAAATAATGTAATTTTAATTGACGGTGTAGAATAATACCACCTACATTTACTTAATCTGCTGGGAACTTTAAGAAGTGAATAAATGTGAAATTATTTCTACAGGAAACATTTTTTAGTAATTTTGAAGTGTTTTCCTATCCAGTGTATCGACTTCCGACTCTAAGAAGAGAATCCGGCTCTACCGAAAAGTAAACTCAACCTGAACCAGTAATTCTTTTTGGGACACCAATCCTCCTTCAAAATGTTACTACAACATCGGGCATGAAGAGAATTACTGCTTCAAAACGTCGCCACAACGTGGGACAAAGCAATCTACTACTTCAATTTTATTTCATATTTTCAATCAAACAGAAGAAAACATACGAGTAGAGATTACTTAAATGTGTGTCCAATCACACACATTCTAAATTGGACCATTAGCAGTAGGACTTCCCTTCATCATCATCAACAACAAGGATTAAGCCCAATGGCCTGTTCCGATCTCAATATAGGTCGAATTGGTCCTTCCACCTCTTCCCCTGAAAGGAAAAATTGAAAATCCTTCCAGTGTCGGCACTAATCATTACACTGGGCAATAAAAAGGAAACTTTTTTTTTGTCTCAGAAAAAAAAATGTGATTCTGATAGTATTTTGTTCTCCCGAATTCAAATATGATATCGGTTCTTCTCCATCACGCAAGGATTCCTAGAGACAGGCATTTATAATTTCAAACACTAATATTTTCTACATTCGTAACTACACAATATTAGAACATTCGGATTCACCTAGAAAGTAAGAAATAACGATTTTCTCCTATATTTCGTCTGTGGAGCATCCCTCTTGATGGTCCAACAATAATCGGCCAGCATATTAGGATTCCATTTGCCTTGATAATTCTTTTCCATGGCTGAAATCTCCTGAAGAAAGTGTTCCCCGTGCTCATCGCTCACTGCGCCAAGATTTTCCGGGAAGAAATCTAGGTATATTAAAAAAATAATTATTTAAATCCATTAATTGAAATTGAAATAAAAAAAGTGTGGGAAATGGATAAATTCCGAATACATATTTGAAAACACGATAAAAAACTGCATTAAGTACAACTATTGGTACTCATGAGACAAAAATTATGTTCACCAGTGTTATATGGTATGCTATTTAAATAAAACGAGAAAGGTATTACGAAAAAAATCAGCGAAATCCAACCACTGAAAGTGAGAGTATCATATAGCACAATTACATTGCAAATTCCGTGCCGTAGCCGAGTGGATAAGGCAAGATATTTTGGCGCAGAGCTAGAGAACTTGCTCTGGTTCGAGTCTCCATGGGGAAATTAATCTTCTCATGGAATTTCGGCCGGTATGGGACTGAAATCCACCCAGCATCGTAAGGTATTTGGGTAGCTAGGGGTGAATCATAAATATGGCTACACGTTTGATCGTGTTGTGTGATGAAAATATTACCATTACAGGAAATATGAAATTACCGTTGGAAAGGCAATTATTCAAATTACAACAATGGAATAAAATTAAACAGTGTAGAACTTACGTCATTAGTGAAAATGGCGTTGAATATGCAACAACAAATTACAATTTCTGCATGGGCAATAACGTATGCTAATGATCGTGAGGCCGCAAGACGTGAGTTTAACGTATCATTACAGCCGTCGACTGTGGGGAAGTGGAGAAAACGACTGCTGGAAACGAGAAGGATGCAGAAAATCAAACCTTCTGGAAGGCCTCGCATTAGTATGGATGCAGAAACAACGAAGAGAATTGTGGATGCGTTCAACGCCAGCCCACAAAAATCAACCCGCCAAGCTGCACGTGAGCGGTGATTTGTTTTCTTTTGTTCTATTGTTGTAATTTGAAGGATTCCCTTTCCAATGACTATTTAACTCATGCCCCAAATGGGAGTCAATGACCAATCACGTACAATGATTTTTTATTTACAACCAATCACAGTCGTGTTTCACCTCGCTCTTTATCGATTTCTCTTTATCAGCTCCTGCTTTTGTGATAAAGAAAGCTCCTCCTTTTTAATGTTCTGAACAGGTCAAAGCATTATTTTTCTCCAACAAATACATTGAATATAGCAAATAATGGAAAGATTCCTTGATTTTACTGAGTTGTTTACTAAAAAAATAAATGAATAACCCGTAATGTTGATTATGATATATAGTTTGATGTGTTTCATTATTTCTCCACTTGGGTGCACTCTTACAATATTGCGATCTTATTTGGCAATAAATAATATGATCAAGGTGCAGTGAGTGAACATAACCTCACATTCCTGATTTGTTTTCAAACATCGCCGTTTACATTAAATATATAAATATTTTAAATTTTGGACAAGAAAAGAAGTGAGGATATTAGGAAGGACTTGAATAGTTTTAATTTAACAAATAGAATTGACAACATGAGAAACAACTGGTATGAACATGTTAAGAGAATGCCTACAGATAGAATCCCTCAGCTGTTACTAAAGTACAAACCAATAGGATATAGAAATGTTGGACGCCCATTTACTAGATGGGAGGATTCATTAAATCCAACTTGATGTGAAAACAGGTCAAAAGGCCTAATTTCACGAAGAAGAAGAAGAAGAAGACGAAGAAATCACTATAGTTAAACAATGATTTGTGAGTAAACAGCTTAATTTTATTCGTTCAATAGTCCTAACAAATGCCACTCTTGATTTCCAAATTCTCATAAGTAATGCCACGAGTGATTTCCAATTTATCTAGAGAATTTGGAAATCAAGAGTGGCATTTGTTAGGACTATTTAACGAATAAAATTAAGCTGTTTACTCACAAATCATTATTTAACTATAGTTATTTTAAAATATTTATATATTTAATGTAAAGGGCGATGCTTGAAAACAAATGAGAAACGATAGGTACGCTTCATCTGCTTCTTTTGTTTATCACTGCAACAGATCATACTATTTTTTGCCAAAGGAACGCAATATTGTAAGAATGCTCTCTAGTGGGGATAAAATGAAACACATCAAGCTGTATATTAATTAATTTCTGATGTCGTATGATGTAAATATAACAATTATATTTTTCTGGATTCTTACCTGTGAAAAAATACATTTAAGAAAGTGCAAACAGTGGTTTCTTTTTTTTGGTGGTATAATCAATTGCTACAAATGTTTTTATATTAACTCCCGCATGCGGCATGTGTAGACATTCATGCACTATATATACAATCTGGTAGCCGTATTTCTCACGGCCTCAGTAACTGCAAAATAATGGTCAGACCTGTTCAGAATATTAAAAAGGAGGAGCCTTCTTTAATACGGTAATTATAACACTGATAAATATTTCGTGAAACACGACTCTGATTGGTTGTAGAACAGAAATCATTGAAACGTGATTGGTCATTGACTCCCATTTGGGGCATGAGTTAAACAGTCTAGATAAATTCACTCCTCACTTCGTGAGTCGTGAATTTATCGATAATTTGGCAATCACTCGTGGCATTACTTATGATAACATCATATTTCCTTTAATAATAATATTTTCGTCACAAAATGCGATCAGACTTATAGCCATATTTCTGAATCACTCTGTATGTTAAGTAGCTGCTCCACGGTTAAGAAAACCAGCTAAAACGGCTGGGGGGCCGAAATGATGAACATATATCACTCTTACAGTGGCTGAATGATAGTCTACTTCTGTGATTAACCCATGTGTATGTGTGGCCGGCTTCGTAGGCTATGGGCCTTTTAGGCCTGTAGCGTCATAGAGTTTTAATTGCATTGCATAAAAACAAATATGGTGGTTGCTAGAGGGATTATTTAATTTTGGGTTCAGGGAGTTTACCTGAAAATGGAAATTAAATTTTCGCTCTAGCAGCTGCCATATTTGATTTCATACAATGTAATTGTATACCGTACAATTCAATTTAACAAATCCAAAAAGAAAATATCATAAATTATATTTTCTGACAAATTTGCATAGCTAACGCAGTTCCAGCCTGAAGGACCTATTTTTTTCAACTTGCTACTAAACAATGATGTCAAATGCCATTAACTAATTTTCCTGCAGAGATGATAAACAATAGGTAATGCATAGCTCTGTGAAACGCGTGAGTAAACACGAAATTCCAAGAAGTGTAAATAAAATAATGAACATGTGTGATCCATATTCGACGAATCAGTATAAACACTTCTGAAGTCCATTGCATTATACAACACCGGTTTGTGGTTAAAACCAGCTATCATAATAATCGGCACACACTTCAGTCAATCATCTAGATTCTAGAGGTTTTATGTCGTAGTAAAACCACGCTGTTCTTTTTTACAATACGTCCGTTTGTCTTCTGTTTATAATAAAAGATAGAGAAGTTGAATGGAGGAATGAACTTTCGATCGATTGAGTTAGCACATTATATCAACACCGTTAAAAAAATACTCTCAGGTGTTTTATTTAGTTCGGAAGTCAAATTACATACATCCACATTTATAATATTAATCATCATCAACAATAACAAGGATTAATCCCAATGGCCTGTTCCGATCTCATTATAGGTCGAATTGGTCCTTCCATCTCTTCAATGGTCTTCCCAACATTCTTCTCCCTTTTGGTTTATAATTATACATTCTTCTTGGCATGCGCTGTTCATTCATTCGTAATACGTGCTGAAGATAAGCATTTTGATAATATTTTATTCTTTCACAGAGATTAAATATATTAAGTTCTGTTCTTATATCTTCGTTTTTCTTTTTATCGGTTCTTTGGTATCCTGCTATTGCTCTCAACATCATCATTTCAGCGGCCTCTATTTGTTTATAATAATAATAATAATAATAATAATAATAATAATAATAATAATAATAATAATAATAATAATAATAATAATAATAATAATTTATAAACAGGTGTACAATGTATTGTCGCATCTTACTGTGGGCAATGTTCCACACTCTTGTCCATTTCCCCCCATAACTTATATTATGTTCCCAGTCCGGATCTTGTACAGAATTCCTTTTTCTTTTATCGTTTTCCTTCTGTCCTCCAGCAATGTGCTTTTTGGTCTACATGAACTTTTTCTTCCCTCTGGAATCCAATCCAAAACCCTTCATGATACATTTAATCGTCCATTCGTTGTAAATGCCTATACCATTCCAACTTCCTGGATTTTAAAAATCTACAATTTAATTTTCTTTATTCATTATATTGTCTTAATCATTACTTCTCTTATTCTGTTAAATTTAGAATGTCTGGTTGAACGTCGTATGATATCCAATTACAGTGATAATAATTCTGACCTCAATAATAATAATAATAATAATAATAATAATAATAATAATCCGGTATCATGACAGCTGCCGCCGTCTTCCGGAAACCAAACGCCATTCCTCTCTGTCCATCCATTGATCGTCCTCCATTCCTCTGATATTCATAGCTGCTTGTACCCCTTCTATCCAAGTTTTCTTCGGTCTTCCTCCTTTCCATTAGGATCCATTCCATAACATATGTAGGCAATCTTTGTTCTGGCATTCTTTTGACATGACCATACCACTGTAATCTTTTCTTTTCTATAATGTCTATGATGTCTGGCTCCTCTTGTACACCCATAATTTCCCTTATTTCTTTATTTCGTATTCTATCCATTCTACATTTTCCAGCTGATCTTCTTAAAACATCCATTTCTGTACTTAAATTCTTTTCATTTCCCTGGTAGGAATTTGCCAGACTTCAGCACCATATGTTAAAATGCTCTGAATTATGGTTTGATATATTTGTAATTTTCTATTTTTTGTAATATTTTTGCTCCACCAAACAGAGTTTAAAGCATTTATTCCTTATAATAATAATAACAACAATAATAATAATAACAATAATAATAATAATAATGATTATATTAATATTCATATTTTTAATGTTTGCTCATCTTTCTGTGCATAAAGTTTTATTTGCTTTCTCCGCTCGTCTCTATCCATCCACTCCATGCCCTCCAGTCCTCTTGTTCTCATTCCAGTTCGTATTTCTTATAATAAAAATAGTAATAATATTAATTCATAAAAATGAAGTGTGTGTGTCTCTTTGTCTGTCTACCTATCTTTTTTTATTGTTCTTTGCCTAGAAACCGTTCCCTCTTCGAGCTACATGTCCTGCCCATCGCAATCTACGAGACGTAACACAATAGGATCGGAAATTGACCAGGACTCAATTTACCTAGGCCCTTGTAAACATGGATCTGTGGCTGGTCAAATAACATTATGCCTTACAAATCTGCAGGGAGTCGTTTCTAATAAATTGGTATCCAATCTATACCTACTACTAGCTAATACCATGCGTGTGCTGCTAGGCCGAAATAAATGAAAATTGTGTTATTATGTTTAGTAAATAATTAAAAGGAAAAATAATTATAAATTTATATCGTAATTATTTTAGATACCCCGTGCTGATTACCCGGCGTTGCCCGGGAATCTACTTATCCCGATATTCTTGGCATAAATGAGTTGAAGATAAAATTTGTTTCTGTAAGTTATCTGTAAAAGAACACCCGCCGTTCGCTGCTACGCTTGTCCGGGAATCTGCTTATCCCGATCTTCTTGGCATCGAAGAAAGACAAAAATGGTTATTGTTAGTTTTTCCATAAAAGGTAGACACACGCTGACATTTTGTAGTTTTTCTTTATTCAATTCTGTGTACATTAATTTGGTTTATATGTTATGGTTTAGGCAATGTAAGCCATTTAAGCGTCCACAACAAGTTTTTCTCTATAAAGGGTGATTTTTAAGAGTGAAGGAGTTTGAGTTTTACAACTCTCTTATAGCCTAAAACCCACCTAGGAGACTCCTGAAAATTTTGCAAAAAGCCCCTTCACGAACGGATGAACGGAATGGCAGCGCATAATGGACAGACCCAGGCAGGCAGACAGACAGACAGACATTCGTTTCTATATATATGTTACGGTAAATGTGGTTAATCCGATGATTATATACATTTGCCGGTTATTACACATAATCACCACTAAATTTGGTATATATGATAATTTTTTCAAAATTTATCAAATTAACCGGTTTGTTTGCATAATTCCCAACTTGTAATGGTAAATGTGATGAAATTCCCTAACTTTACGAAAATTCGTTCAGTTTACTTCCCATTTCCTAACCTAACAAAACAATTTACATGCATAAATAAGTAAACTTAAAATAAATCTATTCTATTCTAAATCTATTCTAAAATATGTAGTAATTTGTAGGAATGTCATTTAACGTTATTAAAAAAGTGTATTTTTTTCTTTAGAATATTGGCTTAGTTTGTTTTTCATATGTAACTGCAGTTTGTTTTTTTTGTGTGCAACTGTTTTTTACAAGTTCAATAAAATTGTATTATAACCATTTATTGACTTTTTGATTGTAAAATATAAATATTGTAATTCGTGTTCTCTTACGCCATAACGTCCAACGAAAAAATATCTTTTTGAGTAGTAACTACTCTGCACTCTATTCTACTGGCTCAATCAGCCATGATATTTATTACATTTACCATTACGAGTTGGGAATTATGCAAAAAAAACCGGTTAATTTGACTATTTAACTCATGCCCCAAATGGGAGTCAATGAGCAATCACATTTCAATGATTTTTTTATTTACAACCAATCACAGCCGTGTTTCGCCTAAATTTACCAACTAAAGTTTATCATAATAAAGATAACATCTCCTTTTTAACATTCTGAATAGGTCATATGCATTATTTTGCAGTGAGTGACTGTTTAAGAAATACGGATACCAGATTGTATATATACTACATGAATGTCAACACGTAGCGCATAAGAGAGATAATATAAAAACATTTGTAACAACTGATTATACCATAAAAAAAATAAACCACTGTTTGCACTTTCTTAAACGAATTATTTTCCAGGAAATGACGCAGAAAAATATAATTGACATATTTACATCATAGGACATCAGAATTTAATTAATACCTATAACGTTGGTTATAAATTTCTCCACTAGGGTGCATTCTTACAACATCGCGATCTCTTGGCAATAAATAATATTATGATCTGGTTGAAGTGATAGAACAAAAGAAGCAAATGAAGCGTACCAATCGTCTCTCATTTGTTTTCAAACATCGCCGTTTACATTAAATATATAAATATTTAAAAATAACTATAGTTAAATAATGATTTGTGAGTAAACAGCTTAATTTTATTCGTTAAATAATCCTATCAAATGCCACTCTTGATTTCCAAATTATCGATAAATTCACGACTCACGAAGTGATAATTAAAAAATATTTATAATATTTACCGGCATTAATGGTGATTATGCATAATTACCGGTTATTATATATAATCACCAGTTTATTACTTTCACCGTAACACACATCACACATGTATACATATAGATAGATATATCACCAAGTTATACAGTAACATGGCATCACTTTGAAGTACTAGTCTTAGAAGTGCAGCAAGTTGTCATGCTAGTTCGAAAAGCGTGTATAATATAGAAATTGGAAAGGATGTCTAATAAATAAACAAATAGAATAAAGGAATGTATTGTTAAGTCACCTTTAAATAAATGAGCTCCTTGTTTGATGTGTGAGGTATAAGACACCGAATTAAATTTAGAATTCTCGGTGAGTGCCAAACTACATTTTTATCTTGGAATACATTGTGCTAATTCCATTGTATCTGGGCTTTTTCACGCATTCTCACAATTTCCACGGTTGAAAGAATAACGTGTTATGAGATCACGAAAACAAAGTTACCTGTGTATTTTTCAAGTTAAAAATAGATTAACTTAAGCAAGATTGTTTATTCCTGGACATCATAAACTATGCATACCTTCACTACTGCAGGTAAATGTAAAATGATCCCATTACAGGCCTTAGGATGGCCTTTAGGAGAGTAGAGGTTAAGTCTCCACCCTTGTAGACAATTATCTTGTTAGCAGCTCAAAGACACTTTAGAACTGATATGTTTTATCGCGTTTTGTACATTATTTTAGCAATACTAGTTCTACTATATGGAACAACAGCTTGACCATGATACGAAATGACATTAAAAAATTTGAGGTTACAGGAATTAGGTTTTTGAGATCAGTTAATGGTTGCACTAGGTTAGATAAATTTAAAAATGAGAGTATAAGAAAATAATTAAATGCAATATCATTAAAGGATGTGATTCATCATTATAAAGAACAATGGATTGAACACTTACAAATAAGAGTTCTCGATTATAAACTTGAAGAAAGGAAACATTCGGGAAGATCACACAAACATTGGTTAGAGAATATGTGAAGCCGGAATAGCCTATTCCCTGATTGGAATTATTTATAATATTTATTATTAGCTTAATTTAACTTTTTAAATAGAATCAGCAGGCGATTGGATTACATTTTTTTTTCATTTGGGAAGAACAATATGATAAAGTAATAAATATTGCAATCAAATAAAATATGAATATTGAAACTTCAATTGTGGATTTCATAAAACAAATAATTAAAATGGAATGGTCATGCTAAAAAGGCCGATTCCCAAGATCAGTACTGGAATGAATGTAACTTGTTAGAAGAAGACGGACAAAAATAAGGTGGATAGATGTTTTAAATAGTATGAGAGAAAAATAATTGGTCCCCCACTCACAGAGTTTTTTTCGTATCTGCGTATAGTGTGAGGGATAAGGGTAGACGTGAAGACGGTTGCAGGAACGTAGGAAAACTTCTGTTCGAAAAGTATGGCAGACTTAACATCCCTTCTGGCGGAAGAATTACTATCACGAGTAATTCAAGTAACTTCTTATTGTATGTATAATTTAACCCTGGTGAAGTGGAAGAAAATACATTCGGTTTTAACTCCATGAGCTAAAATAAATAAATAAATAAATAAAATAACTCATGTCTTTTCGATATATGTATTGAGGAGCTGGTCGGAAATTAAACCAAGGCATAAGGTGCTCAATCTAGTAATTAAAATTATTGTGCACTGCCATCCCTCCTAGATCCGAGATGTAAAATTTCACAATACAATTTTCAACCTGCAAACTTTGACAACAAAATTTTCCATCAGGTATCGAATCCTGTCCAGCAAGTCTGGAAGCAGGCATTCTATCATGTGAATCAGGATTATATTATTTATTTTAAAAGTTTATGTAATTTTTGTGCTTTGTGTATCAGGGTTAATTATAATGTATATTTTTGATAATATAGAAAAAAATTCGATTTTGAGCTATGAATAAATTATAAAAAAAATAACTAACAAACTAACTCTCTGTCATTGTCTCCATACACCCCTCTCCTGAGCTAATATTTTTCAATTATTCCCTTTATAATATACATCCTTCAATTCATGGTTCATATTAATCTCTAGCCTAATTCTTGACATAGGCCTATCTACTGAGCGATTTTTCTTTGACTTTCCTACAAGAAGAGTTCATGCCCTCTTTCATTCCCCATTCGTGCCACATGTCCTGTCTACTACAATTTGGGATATTTAACTAGTCTCGCATAAAAATCATGTAGCTCGCTGTAATATACCTTTTCCATTCATATGTCCGCCTTTCTTTGATCCAAAAAATATTTCTGAGCTTTTTATTCTCAAATTCTCATAGTATTTGGTCCTCTCTTCAAGTATGAGACCAAGTTTCACATCCATATGAGTGTAGTTTTAGTTTAACATTTTGTGAGAACAGTTTGGATGACAAGGGTACCTGTAATGCATCATTTCTCTATATAAGAGAGAATTTTATTAAGTTATGACACAAATTTAGCTTGGAGAATAGCTTGTTCTGTCGTCATACTGCTCCGCGATAATCTAACTACACTGGGGTAGTATGTAACATTAATATTATTAAATTTAGCATCCTCAAGGCAGGTCTCAACGACAGCACGGTAATATTTTAATGCGATATGTTATACGATACCTTAAATTTATTCTATTGAGTAAAACTGAGAAATTGGGAATGGAAATAAACATAACTAAAATTAAATATAACGTCACACTTAGGAATGCATTGTACAATGGATACGGAAGGTTAATGACAAAAGAAGAAATTTTAAATAAGTGGCTAAATTCAAGTACTTCTTGTTCGTCACGATTTAGTCTTATTTACTAGCCTGTTCCGACTACAAATTGCTGATGTTTCCATCTTTTCTTTGATCTTCCCAAGCTTCTTCTTCCTCGTGGTGAATAATTGTATGCAGCTTTTGGTATTCTATTCTCAATCATCTTGCTAAGTGTTCTTTCCAGTTTGTTCTATATTTCACTATAGTTGTATTTAATTCCTCTACTTTTAATTGTTTTATTTCTTTGTTGCGTTTGTCTTTTCTTTGTCTAAGGAATTTCATTTCAGCAGCTTGTATTCTGGCAGATTGTTGTGTTGTCACTGTGCATGTTTCGGATCCATAAGTAATAATATGAACTGCCATTGTTTTTTTTCTACACCTCTTCATTTTAATTATCTTTCCAGTTCGGTTTCTTTATGATGTATTCCACTGACATTCTATGTTTCTACTTTAATTTGGTCTTGAATTCCAAAACGTTTATCCTTATGCTTTGATTTTGTCGTTATCCGTTGAACAGTCCGGCTATTTCTTTGGAGCTTGTAAGTATTTTTAAATGTCACCTGAGTAAGCTTCTAACGTTCATAAGGGTTAGTCCTTTGGAGGGGTAGCCTCCTTAAAGCCTTTGGGCTTGCTTCCTTGTGTTTTATTTCCACAAGGAGGGTTGCCTTATGTCGTTGAGGACTTCACTCTTCTTTCCCCGAGATGGGTCTCGTATTTCATCCCCAGAGATTGGGTTGCCACTTCCGCCATTTTCGCCGTTCCGATATTTCTATCTCCGCTGTGTCTGCCGTTGTGGTCTTCCGTGTTTGCAGCTTCCAGTGTGGTTGTTGCTCCCAGGTTGCGGATTATACTCAGATTCTTAGTTCCCTCTCTTCTTGTCTAACTGCAAGCCAAGGCTTCCCGGTTATGATCGTCTGGGTCATTGGTACTAAGCCTCCCTACCACGCCAAGGTGATAGTCCGCTTAGAAACGATAATTAAAAACAGGAACGAGGTGCGGAAATAAATTAAACGTAGATTCAATTCAAGCAAGTCATGCTAATACGCGTTATAGGAACTCTTGTCACCCCTACTTCTCTTTTAAAAAAGTCGAATAGAAAATATTTAACTTTTATTCTTCGAGTTACATGGATGCGAAACATAGTGTCTTGCTTTTTTTTTTATTTACATATATGTTACAACCCGTGTTTCACCAATGGTATATCACGGGATATTTACAGTTTTACAATTGTTCAATTATTGTTCTAGTTGTTCTTGTAGTTGACGGAAGATCCTCGTAAGAAATTCTGCAACGTTGACTGTGTTAAAGTGGAACTTCAGAATATTTGGCGGAGTAGCAATTTGTAGTATAGCTGGTCGATCTCTGGAGAACATGTTGCATTCAGTCATCAGATGGTGGGCCGTCTGCAGTGATTTTTCTGGGCAGTTGCAATAAGGTGAAGCAGTTTTGTTCATTTTGTGTAGGTAGGATTTAAATAGTCCATGGTTGGTGAGAAACTGTGTGGTTATATAGTTAGGCCATAGAGATAGAGAGAGTCTATAAGGTATGTTGGGGATGAACATTTTGGTATGGAAGGCGTCATTTGATTTGGTGTAAATTAAATTCCAGATTGTTTCATAGTATTCTTTTAATAACTGCTTGCCTCGTGTTATAGGGATGGAGTTATAGTCGATAGTATTTTTGTAGCTAGCGGCTATTTTAGCCAGATAGTCAGCTCTCTCATTCCCTCGAAGACCTGCGTGACCTTTAACCCAGTGGAGGTCAATCACTGATTTGGATCGCCAAAGGGTTGGTTGATTTTCTATTAGCTATGGCTAGAAGAGCGGCTTGTAAATCTACGTGGATAGCATATGTTGAAGTTACATCTTTTTGTAGTTCAATCCATTCAACTGCCATTTGAATTCCAAGGAGTTCTGCCTGGAAGACTGAGCATTCTATGTCAAGTCTTTTCATATTGGTAAATACCTCCTTTGAGTTTTTCTCGGCTACCATACCTGCTCCCACATGCTTAGCCGTTTTGGATCCATCCGTGAATATTAAGTAG
Organism: Diploptera punctata; assembly: GCA_030220185.1. Taxonomy (NCBI): domain Eukaryota; kingdom Metazoa; phylum Arthropoda; class Insecta; order Blattodea; family Blaberidae; genus Diploptera; species Diploptera punctata. The sequence goes on along the minus strand of JASPKZ010007251.1, from coordinate 4,758,812 downwards.
TCGGCTTGCTTTAAGCGAGGACAAACGATTATGAGTACTTGACAATAACGTTCTTAGGAACATTTTTGGATCAAAGAAAAGATAAACAGAGAAGCGAATAGAGAAGACTACATAACAGTGAGCTACATGCTCTTTATAGTAAACCACATGTAATATGGACAGTTAAGTCTCGTAGACTGCGTTGGAAAGAGAAGTGGCAAGAATGACGAATGAAAACTCCTTGTATTAAAATCAGAGTGAAAATTGATTTATTCTTGAGATTTTTCGGATTTCCGTTCCCAAAAATTTCATTACACCAAATATCCATACAAATCATCTATGTTGTTCCATATCATTTGCCCCTGAGAAGTGCAAGCAGAAACCTTCTATATCACAGATGTGAGGAGCTTATTTTCCAAAAGTCTCTTGTACATTTTCATAAATATGTGGGAAATAATATCTTCTTCTTCTCTTGTAAGCCCATGTTTTCCTTAACAGAGATTTAGGCGCTCTCCCCCTATAGGGAAGAATGTGAACCATAGTAATTTAGTTACACTTGTTTTCATATAGGCCTAGATGTCCTTTGAGTGTTCCGTGGTCAGCATTCCACCTCATACTGACATCTAGGAAACCAAGGTAGTAGTACTAGGACGGGAAAATTTGGTAAATTTTGCTTAGAGGCCTTTCATTCAGGCTTAAGGAACTTTTACAAGCCTGAAAATCTTCAGACTCGGAATCCACGGCTTAAAGTTCCTCCCGGAGGACTTGCTCCTTGGATTTTTCCATGGGAATAATATAAGTTCACTATTTTGCTGCCAACCAGAGTTAGTTTGTTCACAATAGCCAAATATAACACAAGTATTTGTAATGATTTAAAGCTGTTCTGAAGACAAATTCTGACGTGTGTATACAGAATAATCTGAGAAAATACAGGCAAACAAAAAGTCAGTTGTGATACAAGAATATGAATAGGTGGACTGTCCTACGTCTGAATCACTCATTGGCGGACAGCCCTTCGGTCCCTCTTTAAGAGAGGAACCCCGGGTTCCAAGACACAGTCCATTTGTCCCGGTTAATGTTGATTGAACACTTAAGTGCTTGATGATGGTAGTTGATGGCTTTGCATGACCAGCAGCAGCAAGTTCACAGCTAGCTTAATTTTGTATTTTCGAAAGATTATGTATGTTTTTTATTATTATTATCATTTATCATTTTTGTTTTTTGTTTGTTAATTTTATTATTGAATGTTGGTGAGCAGCGAAATGTTATAGAGCTTTTTTGCGAGTTCACTTGTTTTCACCAATGGGTGTTTGGCAAGTGATGCTTGGCGCTTTTCTCGTGCGCTGATTGGTCGGGAGGTTCCAGTGTTTTATTTCTTTATATTTTTTCGAATTAGTATTTTTGGGTTAATTTTGAGTTAATTTGATGTTATGATTGATTCCGGACGTTAATTGTTTTGATTGGATTTTTTTATTTAGCTGTTTTTTCTGTTTTTAGGTAGCATGTCCCGTGAGCCAATCAGGAGGCCGTATTGGTCCCCACTCCGAGTGCTTAGTTCGCGGTTTTTCGCGGGTTGTCGTGATTTCTTTTCTAAGTGTTTATGGTTCTAATATTAAGCTTTTTTGGTAGTTATCGAATTGGGTTTGCTTGTTTATTAATTTATGGTTCGTTTCAAGTTCCTAGAGTTGTTAATTTTTTTTTATATTTTACGCTTTTGGTGGCGAGTTCCAAGAGCCAATCAGAATGCAGGATTGGTCTCGCCGCGATCGATTCTGAATTTCGCGGTTTTTTTTTTCTATTTGATCCTTGAAGTTCGCACCCTTAGCTGTTGTGAAGGCAGTGGCAAGGCATATTGTATCCCAATTTGAAGTGAAGTCCTGTTCGCACCCTTTGCCGGTGATACAAGATGGACAAGTGACGTTTTATAAATGAGCTTCTCATATTCAGTAAAGGGGTCATCTCATACCTCATTATTGTGGACAGGAGCAGAGGAATTTCCTCGTATATTCAGTTTTAAAAGCCTGACCAGAGGCTATAAGATGGCAACCCCATCACTGGTCTTGCCTTCCTTTGGCCAGCAACCAATCGAAGGGACTATTATTATGCTTTCAAGTCTTACATGAAAATTTCCCTCAAACGCTGGAGGGAAAATTTTCTATAGGATCGTAACAGGCCTTGGCCTAATACTTGGAAGGAAGAAGAAGAAGAAGATAACAACCAACTAATTACATATGACACCGCTTCGTTAAACTCTATGATACACATCATTTAGAGACCCGATCCCTTTATATCCTTCCTCATCACACTATGTATAACTAACTATATTTTACAATTCTACTTGCCAGAACATGGAATTCTTCTTCATCATATGACAGACACCGTTCAAAAACAAACTGAAGAATTATTTAATAATATATTTACACAACACTTCTTCTTCCTTTCCAGGATTAGGTCAATGCGACCTGTTCCGGTCTCAAGCTATCGTTTCCTTGGCCGTCCCAAAGATATTTTTCCATGTGGTTTGTAGGTGTTGGTCTTTTTAGGTAATCTTGTATTGTCCATTCTGTCTAAATGTTCTTTCCATTGGCATTTATGCTCTTCTAGTTTATCGACTATTGAACATATCTCCAGTTCATTTCTTATTGATTCATTGTGTAATTTATCCATGCGTGTACATCCTTTTACGGATCTTAAAAATTTCATTTCAGTGGCTTGAATGTGTGAAATATATTTTTTTGTAAGTACCCAAGATTCAGACCCATATAAAAGAACAGGAACAGCCATCATTTTATAAAACCTGAGGTGAGTTTCTCTTCGAGGGTTCTTCTTATGGTGCCATATATCATTTGATATCGGTTTAATTTATTATGTATATCCCAATCATAGCTATATATTATATCTGAACCAAGATAGTTAAAGTGTGCTATCTGTTCTATTATTTCATTATTGATAACTGTTTTTGCTCTGACAGGCACTTTGCCCTGAAAATCTATAATTTTAGCCTCTCTCTACCAAACCCTTCCATCTACCTTCACGTGGTGGGACTGTTTTTACTGGAGATGGAGTGTGAACGGCGAGTTTCTGGCGCCATAAAACCAGATGCTCGGGGCAGACAAAGCTCTGTAGCCTTGCAAGGCAGTCTGTCTAGGAGAAAGACAACTCAGAAATTAAACTCTGGTCCTCCAGGTTGGGGTTTTGCGGTTGGGCTGGTAACCCACCCAAGTAAAAAAAAATATCACTCAGAAGTCTCAAATGCGAATTACACATCTCACTAATATAGTATTCTGTTAGCAATACTTTTTTCTTTTATTTTATAAAAATATTATTAAGATTAACCTAATTTTATGTTAATGTTTAAATACTGTAGGCCGATTTCCGATTGAGGGTCTTTCCACTTTTCAGCGGTTGCCCTTTTACCAGCCGGCTGCTGGCCCTTCACATCCACCTGTGTCAATCACAGAGGTAGCCAGTATAGGGGTGACATGTGGTTAGCATGTCGAGTCCCCCAGCCGTTATAGCTGGTTCCTCAACCTGGAGCCGCTACTTATTGTAGCTACCCAATTGCCTCACGATGCTGGGTGGGCACCGGTCCCATACTGGCCGAAATACCATGAGAAAATTCCTTCCCCCATGGAGACTCGAACCAGCGCAAGTCCCGTAGCTCTGACGCACAACGCTCTGTGTACCCTAACCTCTCGGCTACGGCGCCGCGGGGAGGGACAAAATCAATGTACCCACCCGCTCACATCCGATTAATGAGTTTACGTACATCTCAATACTTTTCTTGTATTTTTTTTTCATGTACATTATATAGGGACTGTATACCGAAGCATTTATCTTTCATGTGCACATTATATTAATAGTTTTAGTTTTAACTATCATCAACATTATTATGTCATATATATGTGGGACCTGCTTTTATTGGCTATATTTTGATTTAGAGCTATTATTGATTATAGTTATTGTGGCTGTTATATTCAACGGTAACAGATGTTTCCTCGGTGAGTGGAGAAGAAGACCAAATATTATTCAATCCAGCAGAAGATTTAAGATTAGCACGCACCGTACTTCTCGCTCTCTCTCCTCTCTCTCTCTCCTCTCCTCTCTCCTCGTCTCTCTCATCTCTCTCTCTCGTCTCTCTCAAGTATTAGTTTCCAATCTATCCCTTTATAGGTGTTTTTACGTGCCCCACATGAACATATCCTGTCGGGAAGGGATTTTGTAACACTGGATCACATACATACGTCTTCTTACTGTACATAAGTGTAGGGACATTAAGAGCCAAACTGTATGATTGATCAGTAGGGCTGAAAAAAATTATCGGTATCAGGGTAGAAACTAATTTCTGTACACATTGTTTACAAAATGCGTGTCTTTGTCGAGCGTCTCCACTGCCTGCTCGGAGCGGAGAGTGTGTACATTCGACTCTCCCCAGTAAAGACATGTTTACGTGACGTGTGGTTGTATCAGAATGCCGAAACAAAAATTGTGCAAAGATGAGACAATTCCTACACAAAGCGGACTGTACTAGAAGTCTGTCCCGAGTAGCGCGTGTCAACGTGCAGTTTGTAAGCACAGCGGTCTAAGTACGATGCAGTCTAGCCTGTAACGCATACTTTTTTCAGCCCTAGTGATCAGTCAATTCTAGGGCACCTCCGAAACAACACATACGTTTAAGTCAAGACACACATTCATAACAAAATAAAGCGATTATTTTAGGATTATGGTTATGATTGGTAAGTAGTATTCGTGGACCGTTTGAGCCTTAAAGTGTTCCGAAATTATCTTACAGGTGAGGGAAAACCTAAAAAAATCCTCACTTAGGAAAACTTGTCTAAATAGGATCGAATCCATCCCGATGCGTACGAAGCAACGACATTACCTCGAAACACCTGCGGTAGACAAGGCTAAATATATATATTAATTTAGTACTTTTCATAATCTTTTAAAACATCTTCCTGCGACCAATGGATCATTGTCCTCCATATTTTTCTCTGTCCCGATCGTCCAATGTTTAAATAAATAATTAAATAGACTATTTAACCCATGTCCCAAATAGAAGTCAATGAACAATCACGTTTCAACGAATTCTGTTTTACAACCAATCACAGTCGTGTTTCACCCCGATATTTATCAACTTAAGTTTATCATATTCAAGAAAGTTCTTCCTTTTTAATATTCTGAACAGGTCAGAGAATTATTTTGCAGTGACTGACTCTCTGAGAAATACGTTGAATATAGCAATTCATGTATTAAGGTGTAAGAATCCTAGAATGCATGTGGCTCCCAGATTGTATGTATATATATATAGTGCACGAATGTAACTAGATACCGCTTGCGGAATATAATGGAAAAAAAAATTGTAGCTATTGCTTATACAACAATAAAAAGAAACCACTGTTTTCACTTTCTTAAATGTATTAATTTGTTTTTACGTTCCAGAAAAATATAATTGACTTATTTACATCATAGGACATCATAAATTAATTAATAACCTATAATATTGGTTATAATACAGCTTGATGTGTTTCATTTTATCTCCACTAAAACCACTAGGGTGCATTCTTACAATATTGCGATCCTATTTGGCAATAAATAATATGATCTGGTTGCAGTTTATGAACAAATTAAACATAACAAAAGTTTCTCATTTGTTTTCAAACATCGCGGTTTACATTAAATATAGAAATATTTTAAAATAACCATATTTAAATAATGATTTTTGTGTAAACAGCTTAATTTTATTCATTAAATAGTCCTAACAAATGTCACTCTTGATTTCCAAATTATCAGATAAACTGGAAATCACTCGTGGCATTACTTGTGATAAATAAATAAATAAATAAATAAAGCACACTATAAAGGGAAATCTAAAGATGTCCTTAACCTTACAGCAAAATTAGCTTGCGTATATTTAGGTTGTGATCCAAGTAAGTGAAAAATGAAAGACCTTTCCATTCTTGTAAGGAAAATTTGCAACACTAATATAGAATGAGTCTGCGTAGCTTGGACAGTGACGTGCATTGTACACAAGAGTTCATGGGCTCGGGCTAAAAATACCCGCCCACACCTCAGGGGGCAGGCGTTTCATCATGTATAAAGCACTACTTGCTTAATTCTTGTAACCAATCGAAATATTCCACTAATCTACTACTTTTATATTCTATTTGTTATAATTGCTTGGATACAAAAATAAAAATAGGCAAAGTATTTGTTTCAATTTCTAAATCTAGGTATATATTACTACAATTTTCAGTTTTTCAAGTGCCGATTGTCTAGAAAAAGTAGGAACCTTAACGTCCTACTACCCCAAGGGCCTCCGGGCCTGTTGTGGGATCACTTTACACTTTACGACTTTAAAATCGTGATATGAAACCTGGTCATTAACAAAGGCAGATAGTAAACAAATAGAGACTGCAGAAATGAAGGTGTTGAGAGCAATAGCAGGATACTAAAGGGCCGATAAAAAGAAAAACGAAGATATAAGAACAAAACTTAATATATTTAAACTCTGTGAAAGAATAAAATACTATCAAAATGCTTACCTTCAGCACGTATTACGAATGAATGAACAGCCATACCAAGAAGAATGTATAATTATAAACCAAAAGGGAGAAGATTGTTGGGAAGACCATTCAAGAGATGGAAGGACCAATACGACCTATAATGAGATCGCAACAGGCCATTGGGCTTAATCCTTGTTGTTGTTGATGATGATGATACTTTAAAATCGTAAATTGTAAGAAAACTAACTGACTGGCACTAACGAACCTGTTGGTTCATGGCTCGCAGACATAAGCTTTCCAAACATCCCTGTTCTATTCTACTGCTTTACAATCATCTCTTGTTAAATTCACATCCCTCAAATTATGGTTAATATTACTTTCCCTCATCAATCTTGGCCTGCCTACTGGGCTCTTTCCTTCTGTTTTCATACTAGAAATTTTCATTATCCTCTTTCATCCCCTATTCGTGCCACATGAGCTTAGCCATTGCAGTCTATGAGACTTAAATATTCTTATTATAGTTGTTTCCTCCATTCGCTTGCATATTCGTATCTTTGGTCCAAAAAAATCCCGAGAATTTTGTTTTCAAATATTTGTAATTTTTCTCCTGCCTTAAAGTAATAGTCCATGTTTCATAACCATATAATGTAACTGGAAGAATGACAGTTTCATATATTTTTAATTTAACTTTCTTTTTCTTGTAGAGAATTTGGGATAACAAGTGCCCCTTTATTGTGTAATAGCATGCGTTTCCAGAATTGAGTCTTGTTTAATAATTTTTTCTGCACCTCATTCCCGTTTGTAATATTGTTCCCAGATTTTTTTTAATTCAGCCACGTTTTCAAAATTCTCATTTGTCATTAACTCTCCATCTACATTATATTAATAATTTCTAAGTGTGGCCATATATATATAATTAGATTTATTAAAAATAGAAGCGTAGAATAAAAAACGTAGAAATGAACTTCCTTAGAAAAACAAAAGGCTGCCAAGATTGGATCGGATAAAGAATGAAGTTATAAGAACAGCGTTAAATACATATACATTGATTGATAGAATCAAAGAATAAAGAGATAAATGGTTTAGACATGTAGAAAGAATGGATGTAACAAGATTACCGAAAGCAGCATTTAACTACAAGCCAAGAGGTTCAAGGAATGTAGGAAGGCCAGTGAAAAGATGGACAGAACAATTGTGAGGCGGAACAGACAATTTGCTAGCCCGTGAAGTGAAGAAGAAGAAGAAGAAGAAGAAGAAAATAAGCCTAGAGTAAAGTTTGTTTGTAACAATTATAAAAAAAAAATTTGTTTATCAAGTAAAGGAGTTTCAAGAAATGGACATCCTTCACAATAAATAGAGTATAGAAAATTAATTTATACACTTGACTGCAAATATATTGATTGTGGAGGAGGAAGAGGAGGTCAAAGTGTTGACTGGATAGAGCGTCCGTGCTCAGCGATATGGAAAACCCCAGGGAACAAGTTTTACTCCTGTAGCTTTCATAATGTAACTCCTGATCGATTTTTTTATTACATTCTCTTCCAAAAACTTTGAACAATGCAATAATTTTAATTAGTCACATACCACATACGAGTATATTCAAACCTTGGTAAGTGAGAAAACACATAGGGAAGTTAATAAGAAATACATCGTGTCCCATTCAAACCTCCCACATTTTAATTAATCATAACTCTCAAAGTATGCGGAATTATGGAAAGAGGTTGGTATTAAAAGAAAGAGAAACTCAAAGAATGTCTGTTTTCATTGTTGCAATTAATTAATCTGTCGCATGTTGGACAATAATGATATAACCACGTTCGCCAGACATCACTCCACTGGACTTCTTCCATTCAATTTTTTTTCTCATAGTGTCCCTAATAAACTTGAAGGACATTTAATAAAAACTGGTCAAGACAAAATCGATACTAGTAAATTGACAGATGTTGTATACAAAATCCAATGTGGTGATTGTGAAAAGTCTTATGTAGGCCAAACAAAAAGATTTTTAAGAAAAAGAATCGACGAACATAAAAAGAACACCAAGTGCAGAACTTTCAGTAATCAGTGAACATATAATTAATCAAAATCATAAAATGAAATGGAATGACATAAACATTTTACACAAAAAAATTACCAAAAAATATTAATAGCAGAAATGGCCTATATAAAAAAGAACAAAATAAAGCATTAAATAAACAAAAAGATTTAAATGAATGGTGTGGTACATATGATTACTTGCTAAAATATTTTGAATTATAAATTGGAATTTTAAATTTATTCATTTAAATTTGTATATATATATATATATATATATATATATATAGGCTATATATATTTATAAAAAAATTAATTGTCTTGGTGATGGTAACTATGTACAATAAATTTATAAACAACCATGTCTTGAAAATGATCTCACATAAGGAGATTGAAACGTCGACACAATAAATTTATGTTTTGACTGAGATAATGTTTATTTCTTTGTAATTATAAAATAATTTGGATACGAATTTTTAAATTTTAATGTTTTTATAAGATTAATGTGAATCAATGGGTCATATTTGTTGCAAGAAGAATCAAATAAAACAAGAGTTTCTAGAATTATCTCAGTTTTGTGTCATATTGATAATCGATATGTTTGGGATAATGACTAATGTATTTATAGAGCATGAGTTACGTAATTGACGAGCGTCGGTACTTCTAACATGTTTTCTTTAAAATCCAGTTTACATTTACAACAATATTACGTTTACAGTTATGAATGAAGGGACTCTTGACATCCCAACTTCCCTAAAATAAATCAACCTAAAAAATATATTAAATGGTTATTTACTCTTCCAATATTATATGGATGCGAAACACGTCCTCTTATTTCAAGGGAAAAGTTTAAGAGAATTTGGAATGAAGTTCTTAGGTAATATTTTTGGACTGAAGAGAGGTAAACAGGTGAATTGAGAATACTGCTTGATCTTTATGGGAAACCAGGAAAGGACAAAGTTACGCTAACAAAGAGAGATGTATAAATAGGTTGAAGTATGGGAGAGAGTAAGAGATTTTTTTTTTATTTTTACACATGTTACTTTTATTTGTGAGTGTGGACGTGTAGTTGTGAATGTACTGTAAACGCCTAAACCGAAATACACAGATATTTACGTGGATGAGAGAAAATGATTTTACGTGTTTGTTTTTATATATAAGTGTAGGTGTGGGGGTGTGTAAAAGAGAGAGAGAGAGAGAGAGAGAGAGAGAGAGAGAGAGAGAGAGAGAGAAGAGAGAGAGAGAGAGAGAGAGAGAGAGAGACAGAGACAGACAGACAGACAGAACAGAGAGGAGAGAGAGTATATATATATATATTATATATATATATATTATATTTATTTATTTATTTATTTATTTATTTATTTATTCGTGGAACAGGCACATGCACGTGTGTGTGTGTATATATATATATATATATATCGAAATAAAGAAGCGTCACTGCTATAAAATAAAAATACTCTAAATTGTATACTTGTTATAAAAGCCAAGATAGGGAATTTACACCGACTTCTCGTTACCTCTCATAGAGAATATATACACACACATAGGGCCTATATATATATATATATATATATATATATATTATGTGACATGGTTTTTCCTCACCTGTAAGACAAATGTCAGGAAAACTTTAAAGGCCCAAACGGTTCCCCGAAATCATATGGCCATCCTCATCATCATCATCATCATCATCCGTCACCGGTGTGGAAAGCAATGGGAAGCTACCACACCTACAATTCCCTAGTAAAGCTGCAGGCATAGCATGAAAATGCTATGATTGCAGTGAAGGAACTGCCTTCGGGCAGAATTACTATGGATGGATATATGACACAAAAAATAAATGTCTGGACGGGATTTGAACCCGGAACTCTGGGCCGGTACCCCAGCGTGTTACCCATTACACTACCACGCGAATCCAATTCAAACATTTATTTTTATTATTTGATATACTGTATATAAAGAAGAGTCACTGCTATAAAGTAAACATTCTCTTTAATTTTCTTACTTGTTATAGTGGCTAACAGAGGCAGTGAGACAGAGTTCCCGCTATCTCTCCTAATAGAGCAAAAATATATATATATATATATATATATATATATATATATATATAGATATATAGATGTTATAAATATATTTTTGACATTTGGCAATGAAGGCAAATATGATATGAAAAGAAAAAAGAATGCTTGAGTCGGGATTTGAACTCGAGTCTCTAAAGTCTGTACCTTTAGCGCTCTAACCAACTGAGCTACCCAAGAATTCCAAGACAAACATACAATTGTCTTATACATGTAGTATTCTCAATTCACACAAGAGGTAGCGCAAATATCATTCAACTACCATCTAGCGGCTAACCTAACAGTTAAGCAAATTATTAAAGAGAATATTTACTTTATAGCAGTAACGCTTGTATATATAGATATTATAAAATATTTTTGACATTTGGCAATGAAGGCAAATATGATATGAAAAGAAAAAAGAATGCTTGAGTCGGGATTTGAACTCGAGTCTCTAAAGTCTGTACCTTTAGCGCTCTAACCAACTGAGCTACCCAAGAATTCCAAGACAAACATACAATTTTCTTATACATGTAGTATTCTCAATTCACACAAGAGGTAGCGGAAATATCATTCAATATTCTCTTTAATAATTTGCTTAACTGTTAGGTTAGCCGCTAGATGGTAGTTGTATATTTCCGCTACCTCTTGTGTGAATTGAGAATACTACATGTATAAGAAAATTGTATGTTTGTCTTGGAATTCTTGGGTAGCTCAGTTGGTTAGAGCGCTAAAGGTACAGACTTTAGAGACTCGAGTTCAAATCCCGACTCAAGCATTCTTTTTTCTTTTCATATCATATAAATGTTTCTACGAGGATTCTTGGATAGCGTAACTGGCAGCGCACTGAAGTATCAATTCAGAGGTCCGTGTTCAAATTCCCGTCCAAGCATCCCGTCCATAGGCCTACTATCTAATACCCGGCTAGCGCTGCTACGCCTAGATAAATGAAAATTAATATGATTTCATGTTTAGTTGAATAAGTAAATCATCATCATCATCATCATCACTCCAGGGATTAGGCAATTGCCCGTTCCGACTTCATATTGCATCAGCCCAACGTCTTCTAGGTCTTCCAACATCACGCCTTCCTCTTGCTTGATAATTTCTGGCTAACAATGGATATCTCTCCTTACTCATTCCATCCATATGATCAATCCATTTGAATAAGTAAATGGAAAAATAATTATAAATTTATATTTTTAGATACCTGCTGATTACCCAGCGTTGCCCGGGAATCTACTTATCCCAATCTTCTTGACATAAATGAGTTGAAATACGGAAATTAATGTGTTTTATGTTTACTTAAATAAGTGAGGGGAAAGAATTATATCGTCATTATTTTCAAATAACCCGTGCTGTTTACCCGGCGTTGTCCAGGAATCCACTCATCCCTATCTTCTTGGCATAAATGAGCTGAAAGACAAAAATTAATGTAGGCCTACTTCTTATGATTAGTTGAATAAGTGAAATGAAAAATTATTATAAATACATATCGTAGTTTTTTTAAGATTCCCCGTGTTGATTACGCGGTGTTGCCCGGGGAATCTACTTATCTTGATCTTCTTGGCATAAATGAGGGTAAAAAGACAAAATTCGTTATGGTGAGTTATCCATAAAAGAATACTCGCCGTACGTTGCTATGCTTACACAGGAATCTACGTACACGTCTCGATATTCTTGGCATCAATGAAAGACAAAAATGGTTATTGTGAGTTTTCCTTAAGAGATAAACATATGCTATCGCAGACTTTTGTGTGGAGCTTTTTAAGATATTCAATTCTGTGTAGGCATACATAATTAGGTATATTTGTTGAGGTTTACGCAGCGTAAGCCATTTAAGCGTCCGAGCGTCCGAAGAGCTACTTTTTTCACGTTTTCCACTACAAAGGGCGATTTTTAAGGGTGTAGGAGTTGAGTATCACAACTCTCTTATAGCCTATGTTCATCCCGGGAATCTCCTGAACATTTTGCAAAAAAGAAACCCATCACAATCGGATCAATGGTATGGTCGCGCATAAAGTACAAAAACAAACAAAAAACATTCATATATATATAGGCCTATATATATATATATATATATTATATATATATATATATATATAAAGGATAAATAAATGTTTATGCTAGAATGCCTGGATAGCGCAGGTGGTAGCGCACTAATATATGAAATTAGAGGTCTGGATTTAAAACCCGGTTCAGGTATTTTTCTTTCTTTTCACGTCATATTTTTTTCGAAAAAGTCAATAGATTTCCACTAGTACTTATGGGAAACTAGATGCAATAAGAACAGTCAAATCTCATGCTGCGATAGACACGACATAAAGTTCAAATGGGGAATGAAAGATATACATGGAATCTTCTGCTAGGTAAACCAGAGAGGAAAGCATACAGTAGATGGGCCAAGAATGGAGATGTAAAAATAATAATCATAATTTGAGGAAGGCAAACTACACCAACATTCCAGGATGTATCATAAAATGGAAGTAGAAGTTAAAACTACTTATAATAACCACATGCTATTTGGCACTCTAGATACTTCAAGAATGCACTGCATTTTATGACTATTTGACTCTATGAGTAAACAAAGAGAGGCCACCCATGGTCTACCAACATTCAAGATAATAAAATATCTCCTTTGATGCCAAAAATAATTTTACTCCTGCTGGGAACTACATGACGTACTAACTTCAACAAACGTTCATATTCTTTGAGTTTGATTTAATCACCGGAAATAATAAAAATATCTTTCAGTGTTTCATCTCTTTTAATGTTAGTTTCATTTGAAAACATAAGTTTGACGGTTGTATATTTTAAAAACTAGTCTAATAAAACGCAGGAAAATGTTGGAATAATTTTACACCAGAAAGTAAGTACCGGGTTATTTTAATACATACATAGCTTAAAGTTAAAGTGGCATAAGGGGAATTTCTTTGTTCTCCAAACATTAACATAACGTGAGGTTGAAACTATGACTTTTTTATTGGCGAATTCCGAATAAATGAAGCTATTGCGGTTGTTCTCGTAAATACTTTTTTAGTTACGAAACATAACCGTTCCTATCTAGTAGCCATAGAAAGTGACCATGACCAAAATTTATAGGCTATATATATATATATATATATATATATATATATATATATATCTGTGTGCGTGTGTTTGTGTCGCAAATTTTGTTTAATGAAAACCAAAATTTGGGATAAGTTAATTAATTGAATTGGGCAATTAATTGAAGTAGGGTTGAATTCTTTTAGAAATGAGATGCACAGAGAAATATATATAAAACTGTAATTCTACCAGTTATATTATATGGTTGCGAAACATGGACTCTTACTTTAAGGGAGGAAAGGATATTACGAGTATTTGAGAATGAACTTCTCAGGAATTGTTTTACCAAATAGATGAACACACATGTGAATGGAGAAGACTACATATCAGTGAACTATATGGTCCTTATAGGAAGCCAGATATAATAAGAATAGTTAAGTCTCGTAGACTGCGACGGGCAGGACATGTGGCACGAATGGGGAATGAAAGACGTGCACGGAAGCATCTTGTAGGAAAACTGCAGGCGAAAAAGCCCAGTTGGTAGACCAAGAATGAGGTGGAGAATAACATTAACAATGATTTGAGGAAAGTAGATTATACAGGGAATGATAGGAAAATATTAGCTGAGGATAGGGATGTATGGAGAGCTTATGTCCGTGCGGCCATGAAACTACGGGTTCGATAGTGCCTGTGAGTTAGTTATTTAGTTAGGGTTGAATTATTTAACCAGCAAAATCGGCCAATTAGGAATAGGAGTTTATCTGAAACAAAAATTAAAAAATGCTGTTTATCTTAATATATAAAAATATCGTGCCACGTTGTTTGTCCGCGATGGAATCCTAAACTTCTGAACCGATTTTAACAAAATTTTGCACACTGTGTGCAGTTTGATCCAACTTGAGACTTAGGGTAGTTTATAACTAAATTTATAGTCGCATTATTTTTATTGCAAATTATTTGTTTATTATTTAACAAAGAGTTATACTTATCTGTGAGTTCCATACGATTCTAACAGATGGCGGTGTAAGGTAATTTGGTAAGGTTATTAGTTTATTATTTAACAAAGAGAGATCTAGATTGCTGTGCTTTTTGTTGCAACCGCGAATTTCAATTGAATTACAAATATTGATTATTTCATAATTTAAGTGTGTTCAGTGTTTATTTTATTTTCAATATTATTAATTTCGTGTGTATTAGTTTTAAGTAATCTGGCTGAAAGACAGCAACTTAATTTAAATTTTTAACCTATACCTTAGCCACAGCAACGCATGGCCGGGGTTCTAGTATATATATATGTAACCATGAGAACTTCTAAAACACTCAATGTTCTGAAGAGACTGGCTGGTACAAAATGGGGTTGTGCTACATCAACATTAAATCTCACATATACAATTTATGTTAAACCAGTAATTAAATATTGTTGTGGATCTCTCATAACTGCTTCAAGCCAGCTAACCCAGAAAATGGAACTACTCCAAAATCAAGCAATGGGAATTATATCAGGTGCTGTAAAATCAACTCCGATTAGCTCCCTACTCCAATATACCAAGAATATGGACATAAAATCAGACGTTATTGAATCAGTTCCAAAGTACATGAAAAACTAATATGTTTGCCTGCAATCCACTACCCTATTAAAAACACACATCATAACCGTAGGCTCAAAACACAAGAAGGTTCCTACAAAAAACATTCATTAAAAGAAAACAACTAGATATATCCTGGAAGGGATCTGAACTGCTCCCAATAAACAACATCCTTGAACTACATCACATAAATTACAACCTAGACCTGTTGGAAATACACAAGAAAAACGATGTTTGTGATGAGGTACTTTGAACTACAGCTCTGGAGATATTGCATGTTCGATACCCTGTAGACAAATGGCTCCATGTCTACACAGATGGTTCCCAATTAGATAAGAGTGGAAATACCGGAGCAGGAATCCACTGTCAAATCTTCTCCACATACCTCTCTCTTGGAAGACATCAGACATAATTTGACGGCGAGGTTAGAGCTATATCCACAGCCCTGAGTCAATTAACATGCAGATCTCAATCGTTTCTGAATGCTATCATCTTAAGCGATTCTAAGGCAGCCATATCAGCAATAGCAAATTACCTAGCATCTCCTGCTAACAAAGAAATATTACAGAGTAGACAGATCATCAGAAATCTCAATATAGCAGGTAAAAATGTTTCTCTGCAGTGGATACTATCCCATTGTGGCATTACAGGGAACGAAATGGCAGATTTGCTGGCCAAGAAAGGAACCCACATCCTTCAGACATCGCCGAACATTATATCTTACTCTAGAGCAGCTATGAACATCCGCTTCAGAGTGAGAGAAGCCTTCAGAACCTCCCTAGAGTTACAAATGACTGACAAACCTTGGAAAGCATCCATCCAAACTACACTGCCAGACTGGCCCAGAAGAGTAGCCGTTGCATCATTCCGTACTGCAACAGGACACGACTGCCTAGGTAAACACCTTCATCGCCTCGGTCTTCTGCCAACTCAACAATGTATCCTCTGCAATACTATGGAAGATATGGATGCTGATCACATCCGAAACTTGCCCATCCCTAACAACCAACAATTTCGTGGACAGATACTGGGAAGCTAGGGAAAAGATGAACATTTTATAATCTTTCTTGTTATTGTTTGTTTTCCTCAGTCATTATTGGCTAATGAAAAATTTCCGAAGCCACTGCATTTAAATAAATAATATATATATATATATATATACCCCGCATGTCCTTCACGAAGACATGCGTGCTCCCTAGCGGGAGTTTCTTGACCAAGCTAATTCATTTATGCTTATTTTCTTACAGATCTTAGTGAATGACATCATCATCATCAACAATCACGGATTAAGCCCATGTGGATTGTTCCGGTCTCATAGATTCTCATTCAAAAGTTGGATCCATCTCTTCTTCGGTCTACCAACATTCCTGCGTCCTTTTGGTTTGTATTTAAGTATAATTTTGGGAATGCGATCATCTTCCATTCTTTGCGCATGTTCTTTCCATTTTTTCTAGATTATTTTATTCTATCTAAGAGTTTAAAGATATTTAGCTCATTTCTAATATCTTCACTTCTTCTCTTATCTAGAAGTTTGCAACCAGCCACACTTCTCAGAAATCTCATTTCAGCTGCTTCTATAATCTTCTCTTCTCTTTTAGTTAAAACCCAAAATTCACTACCATACAATAGTAAGGGGAATGCTACTACTTTATAAAATTTTAGTTTTGTTTATTTTCTTGTGCTTTTAAATATCCTTTTGATTGTTTCACATATATAATTAAATTTAGTAAGTTTGTTAAATAGATCTTCATTTTTAAAATAGAAGATTTCATAACCCAGGTATTTAAAATGGTTCACTTGTTCAATGGGTTTCCCCTCCAGAATTATTTTAGTTCTTACGGTATCTGATCCCTTAAAAGCTAGGATTTTCGTTTTACTTATTGATATTTTGAAATTATATTTCTGTATAATGTTATTTAACTGAAAGAGCGATTTATGTAAACCATCTTCTGAACTAGATATTAGAACTTGGTCGTCTGCAAAAAGTAAGGTATCTAACATCTTATTTCTTATTTTAAAATGTTAGTCCAAATTTACCTGCCAATTATATATGAGTGAATGATGTGTGGTCATAATATCATCTCAATCAGATATCTAGTAGGTAACTAAGGTATTACCTCGTTGAGAAGGCTGGTTAAATTTTTCTCAAAGGCACTAATTTATAGTTGATGTTCTTTTACGGGCCCCAAAATCTTCGAACTCGGGACCTACAGCTTGAATTCCCTCTCGGAACACTTTATTATTAGGATTTGTTCCATCCTGAAAACCACTAGCGTCGGCCGGGTTCGAACCCACTATCCTCGGGACTTACTTACTTACTCACTGGCACTATCGAACCCGTAGGTTCATGGCCGCGCGGACATAAGCTCTCCATACATCCCTATCCTGAGCTAATGCTTTCCAATCATTCCCTGTATAATCTACTTCCCTCAAATCATAGTTAATGTTGTTCTCCCACCTCATTCTTGGTCTACCAACTGGGCGTTTTCCTTCTGGCTTTCCTACAAGAAGTTTCCATGCACGTCTTTCATTCCCCATACGCGCAACATGTCCTGCCCATCGCAGTCTACGAGACTTAACTGTTCTTATTATATCTGGCTTCCTATAAAGACCATGTAGTTCATTGTTATGTACCCTAGATGAACCCATGTCCGCATTTCTTGATTGTTGTATTTTTACGGTGAAAGATCGTCACTCTTTCGCCCAAGGTACTTTTTTCGTCTGGCTTATCACCTTCGACCAGTCCGGCATGGGTAACCCTATCGGCAGCAATGCTACCACCGGCATAGCTCTCAGGATCATTTAAGCACGCAAGCCACTCCACCACGACAAGGTAAAGATATCATGGAGGGACTAGAGGCACTAAAAGTTATGCGCATGCGGGAGTTGATATAAAAACTTTTGTAGCAATTGATTATACCACAAAAAAACACTGTTTGCACTTTCATAAATGTATTTTTTTTCTCCAATGTAATAACAATCCAGAAAAATATAAATTGTCATATATACAACATAGGACATCAGAAATGAATTAATATACAGTTTGATGTGCTTCATTTTTTCTCACTAGAGTGCATTCGTACAATATTGCGTTCCTTTGGCAATAAATAATGATCTGGTTGCAGTGATGAACAAAAGAAGCAAATGAAGCATACCTATCGTTTCTTATTTGTTTTCAAACATCGCCGCTTACATTAAATATATAAATATTTTTGAATAACTATATTTAAATAATTATTTGTGAGTAAACAGCTTAATTTTATTCGTTGAATAGTCCTAACAAATGCCACTCTTGATTTCCAAATTCTCTAGATAAATTCACTCGTCACTTCGTGAGTCGTGAATTTATCGATAATTTGGAAATCACTCGTGGCATTACTTATGATAAGTGTAACTTAGTTGATTTATTCACCAGCTGGGTCTAGTTCTGTTGTGTCGTAGTAACATTCTTAACTAATGATTCGTTGCAAGATTCACAGACAGATACTTGGCATAGAATAGCTAAATAAATCCATAGTTGTTACCATAAATAATTAACTGAGAAATAAAGAATGAATTAGTGAAAATTGGACACACTAAATAAAAAAAAACAGGCAAGCGATAGCCTTCACGCTAACCTATATTTTATTGAGTTGGCAATGGCATGTTAGTAGTTATATGAGTCAAATATTTACGAACGTACTGCAAGTTGATCCTACAATACATTACAAAGTTTATTTGGACAGGATCAAACAAGCCGGGATTTGTGTGGGTAGATGCTTGTGTGATTTCAGGCAGATTGTTGCAGCAAAATGTAAACACTGATCCATCTAGCGCGTATTTTAAACAATATGCCAACTATATTCACATGCAATACACCAAACTGTTTGTCAAAATCAAACACAATCGTAAATGGATGGAACTGTACAGACTACATTAATATTTATATTATTAATCTAACATTAAAAAAAAGGTTACTCTTCCAGTTATATGAATGCGTGACGGCCATCTTATTTTTGCTGTTTTTAGGTCACAAAAATCCTAACCATTCATATCACCTTTTACCTCATGTCGAATTAGGTAAAAATAGACTGATTTAACAAACCACAAGTGTTTATGAAATGTAGTTGTGGTGATCTAATGGGAAAATACTCATGTATTCCCCATGACTCCAAGCCTGTGTATCAGCTTAGAGTAGAATGAGGCCAAAATGGAAGGTTTTAGCCCCTCTTCGAGGCCTTGGGTCCAACCCAAATAAATGGCATTATGAGTTAAATGTGTGGTGCGTAGAACCAGGAACACCACAACTAATCACATATAACCGTAGAGTAGATTTAATCTCATTCCTTCAATAAGTAAAGATGGACAATATGCCATCACCTCCTAAACAAGTTTAAGACCCGAAGACTGTTACGGTTTTAGTGAAGTATTCTTGGTCTACCCTCATAAAAAGTGTCTGGTACTCATTTCCGTTAGATGTTGAATCGTTCCTCGGGACATGTCGCCAGCAGAAGTTTTGGGCCAGTTTAAAAATCCTGACCCCACTGAGAATCGAATCCTCGATATTCCGTCTAGTAGCATATTATTATTATTGTTATTACTGTTATTATTATTATTATTATTATTATTATTGATATAATAATAATAATAAAATATATAAAACTATTATTCTACCAGTTATATTATATGGGTGCGAAACATGGACTCTTACTTTAAGGGAGGAACGGAGATTACAAATATTTGAGAATAAAGTACTTAGGAAAATTTTTGGACCAAAGAGAGATGAACAGACAGGTGAATGGAAAAGACTACATAACAATGAACTACATGGTCTTTATAGGAAGCCAGATATAATAAGAACAGTTAAGTCTCGTAGACTGCGATGGGCAGGACATGTTGCGCGTATGGGGAATGAAAGACTTGCATGGAAGCTTCTTGTAGGAAATCCAGAGGGAAGGCGCCCAGTTGGTAGACCAAGAATGAGGTGGGAGAATAACATTTACTATGATTTGAGGGAAGTGGATTATACAGGGAATGATTGGAAAGCATTAGCTCGGGATAGGGATGTGTGGAGAGCTTATGTCCGCGCGGCCATGAACCTACGGGTTTGATAGCGCCAGTGAGTTAGTAAGTAAATATGCTAGTAGAATATCGAGGATTCGATACCCAGTGGGGTGTTTTAGTAGCATATTGCCTTGACCAACTATGCTACAGTGTGCCCCACATACATCCTTCCTTAGTAATTCTGCCCGAGAACAGGTCTTTCACTGCAATCATAGCATTTTTATGTTATGCTTTGCAGCTTTACTAGGGAATTATAGGTGTTGTAGCTTCCCGTTGCTTTCCACACCGGTGAAGTATGATGATGATGGTGATAAGGAAGATGATGATAGCCGGATGATTTTCGGGGACGTTGGGCCCTAAGATTCCTGACATTTGTCATACAGTTGAGGAAAAACCTCACCCAGGAGCCTGTCCCGACCGGGAATCGTATCCGGGCCCGCTGCTTGACAAGGCAGGACGCTACCTCCAGACCACAGCAGTGGACCCCACATACATATAGGGCTATATACAAATAATTTTGGCCATGGACATATTCGGTGTCTGATAGACTACATAACGATCGGCGAGGTGCTGCATTTTTAAAAATATTTTCACGAGAACAACCTCAATTAATATTAAATTTACCACTTCTCACTCAATGAAAAATTAAATTTGAAGAGAAAAATATATGTCCAATATCTCTGGTTCTGTACATAATAATAATAATAATAATAATAATAATAATAATAATAATAATAATAAAATAATAATAATAATAATAATAATAATAATAGCTTTATTTTACCTGGCAGAGTTAAGGCCTTAAGGCCTTGTCTACCACTCAAACATCAGTGCTTTAACAATTTTAGTTATTAGGCATCGCGATTTGAACATAGATTTTTCTCTTCACTGCTACCTGGCGCATGGAAATCGTATTAGTATAAGAGAAAAATCTATGTTTAAATCGTGATGCCTATAGCTTAAATCGTTAAAGCACTGGTATGGCTTACACAACCAGTTGGTAAACATCCTACACGCGATATGATCAACTATATCGAAACTTACCGAGCGAGTTTGGTCAAGCAATAGAGTTTAAGAATCGTTATGGGAGATCCCCAGGGTTTAATTCCCGGCGGTAATCAATCTAACTGCCTTTTTCTTCTTCAATCGTCAAGGCAAAATTCTGGATTAAAATTTAATTACATTAACCACTTAATAGTATCATTACATTAAAAAATAAAATTACTAAATACGTCTGTATGACCTTGATATTAAACGTGTCTTTAAATAATCCATCCATAGTAATACTGCCCGAAGGCAGGTCCTTCACTGCAATCATAACATTTTGATGCTATGTTTGCAGCTATACTAGGGAATTGTAGGTGTGGTAGCTTCCCGTTGCTTTCCACACCGGTGAAGGATGACAATGATGATGATAAGGATGATGATGATGATGGCCATATTATTTCGGGGACTGTTTGGGCCTTAAAGTTTTCCTGACATTTATTTGTCTTACAGGTGAGGAAAAACCCCGATAAAAACCTCACCCAGAAAAACTGCCCCGACCGGGGATCGAACCCGGGCATGCTGCCTAAGAAGGCAGCACGCTACTTCGAGACCACAGCGGTGGACCTTTAAATAATATACGTATATAATTCTTCTGTACGTGTTTTTGTCCCTCTACTCCTCCTTAACGACCAGACCGATTTCGATTATTTTTTTGTATGTCTGAATGGGTCTCTCGATGGTTTAGATTCACGAGTGGAGGTTCTAAAACCATTAGGTGTAGGAGTTCACCTGAAGTGAAATTTAAAAATATTTCTAACGGTCACATTTTTCGAAGCTTCACGACAAAACTCAATACATTTTATTAATACTTACTTACTTACTTACTCACTGGCACTATCGAACCCGTAGGTTCATGGCCGCACGGACATAAGCTCTCCATATATCCCTATCCTGAGCTAATGCTTTCCAATCATTCCCTGTATAATCTACTTCCCTCAAATCATAGTTAATGTTGTTCTCCCACCTCATTCTTGGTCTACCAACTGGGCGTTTTCCCTCTGGCTTTCCTACAAGAAGTTTCCATGCACGTCTTTCATTCCCCATACGCGCAACATGTCCTGCCCATCGCAGTCTACGAGACTTAACTGTTCTTATTATATCTGGCTTCCTATAAAGACCGTGTAGTTCATTGTTATGTAGTCTTCTCCATTCACCTGTCTGTTCATCTCTCTTTGGTCCAAAAATTTTCCTAAGAACTTTATTCTCAAATACTCGTAATCTCCTTTCCTCCCTTAAAGTAAGAGTCCATGTTTCGCACCCATATAATATAACTGGTAGAATAATAGTTTTATATATTTTCAGCTTAACGTTTTTTGAAAGGAGCTGGGACATCAAAAGTCTCTGGAATGCATAATAGCATGCATTTCCAGAATTGAGCCTATGTTTAATTTCTTTGTGCATCTCATTCCTATTTGTGATTATTGTTCCTAGGTATTTGAATTCAGCCAATTCCTCAAAATTTCCCTCATTTGTCATTAGCTGTCCATTTCCATTATATAATGTATTTCTACGTGTAACCATATATTTAGTTTTACTGATATTTACTTCCAGTCCTAATTTCTTAGTGTTACTCAATAGTGTGTGCGTGTTGGCCTTTAGTATCTCCTCGCTATCGGCCAGTAGTACTACATCATCAGCATAAACTAACAGCTTATTAATACCATTCAGTTGTAAGCCTTCCTCATTCTCTAAAGATTTAATGGCATGCTCTAGTACAAAATTAAATAGTAGAGGAGATAGTGCATCTCCTTGCTTCAACCCATTCTGGATTTCAAAAGTGTCTGAAAACTGTTTGCCTACACGCACCCTACTCGTTGAGCCATTTAGACACATTCGTATAAGTCTAACTAACTTTTTAGGAATTCCGAACTCCAGCAGGATACTATATAACTTCTCCCTCTTAATTGAATCATATGCTTTTTGGAAGTCTATGTATAGTTGATGTACAGTACCATTATATTCCCATTTCTTTTCTAAAATCTGTCTTATACTAAAAATCTGATTGTTGTAGACCTGTTTCTTCTAAATGCACATTGATGATCTCCTAGAATGTCATCAATATAGGGAGTAAGTCTGCTTACTAATATATTTGTTAGAATTTTGTACGAAGTTGAAAGTAATGAGATGCCCCTATAGTTGTTGCAATCAGTTTTATCTCCTTTCTTATAAATTGGTATGATAATTGACTCCTTCCATTCATCTGGAAGAGCTTCTTTTTCCCAAATCATACTAAGCAAACAGCGTATCTTGTCCATCAATTTTTCTCCCCTGATTTTATCAGTTCTGCTGGGATCTCATCTGAACCTGATGCTTTATACATCTTCAATTTTTCAATTGCCATTTCAACCTCTAATGCACTTGGCTCTGAGACTAGCATTTCTGCTGTCTGTAACTTATCCTCCTCAATGTCCTGTTCTGTATGTACATTTAATAGCTGATTAAAATAACTTTTCCATCTATTTAATATACTCTTGGAATCTGCAATCATATCCCCATTTTCATTCCGAATTATGTTTGTTCTAGCCTGAAACCCTTTCTTCTCTATACTAATTCCCTGATATAATTCTCTAATGTTCCTATTTTTTGCATTCATTTCAAGATCATTAATCTTCTCTCTCAAATATTCCCTCTTTTTACTCTTTAGTAACTTGGTGGTTTCCCGTCTAACACTACCCAATTGCTCTAAATTTACTTCATTTGGCTCGTGTAACCATTTCATTTTTGCTAGCTTTCTTTTCTTTACAATGTCGGCACATTCCTCATCAAACCATTTCTTGTTTTGCCTCTTTTTTAAACAACCAATGCTTTCTGATGCTGACAATTTAATAGTATCTCTCATAGCCTCCCATTCTTTATTTATATCAGTTTCTTCTTCGTTTGCCACATTGTCATCTGAAGATTCCAGTATTTCAAATCTATTAGCAATTTTGATTTGGTATTCTTGCCGCATTTCATCATTTTTCAAGTTTTTTAATTCATATTTTACAGAATCATCTTTAGCGTTTGTTCCTCTCATAAGCGATAGCCGTTGTCTGATTTTCACCCTGACCAGATGATGATCTGAATTGCAGTCTGTCCCTCTAACTGATCTAACATCAATGATGCTACTGTGCCAGCGTTTATCCACTAATACATGATCTATCTGGTTCCGAGTTTCTCCATCTGGGGACGTCCAGGTGTATTTATGAATATCCTTATGCTGAAATGTTGTGCTCTTAACAATGAGATTCTTTGATGTTGCAAATGTGTCTAATCTAACCCCGTTGTCGTTACTATCTTCATGAAGACTGAATTTGCCTATTGTTGGTTTGAATATATCTTCCCGCCCCACTTTTGCATTAAAATCTCCTAAGACAATTTTCATATGATATCGTGAAAGGCTATCAAATAAGCATTCTAATTCTTCATAGAACTCGTCCTTGATCTTGTCATCTTTATCTTCTGTGGGGGCATGTACATTTACAATTATAAAATCATGTCGTTTACCCTTTAGAATTATGTATGATATCCTATCACTAACAAACTTAATATCTCGGATAGCGGATAGGATCCTCCTTCTGACTAAAAAACCCGTTCCAAATGCAGGTCTTTCTGCACCCCCATAGTATAATGCAAAGCTTCCTGATTCCTGACTACCTTCTCCTGGCCACCTAACTTCCTGTAAAGCGACTTTATTAATACAAAATAAAATAAATTGCGTAAATTAGGCGAATTCCCCATCTAGTGTAATTAATGAGTTTATGCTGATGATGTAGTACTTTTGGCCGATAGCGAGGAGATACTAAAGGCCAACACGCACACACTATTGAGTAACACTAAGAAATTGGGACTGGAAGTAAATATCAGTAAAACTAAATATATGGTCACACGTAGAAATTCACTATATAATGGAAATGGACAGCTAATGACAAATGAGGGAAATTTTGAGGAAGTGGCTGAATTCAAATACCTAGGAACAATAATCACAAATAGGAATGAGATGCACAAAGAAATTAAACATAGGCTCAATTCTGGAAATGCATGCTATTATGCATTGCAGAGACTTTTGATGTCCCAACTCCTTTCAAAAAACGTTAAGCTGAAAATATATAAAACTATTATTCTACCAGTTATATTATATGGGTGCGAAACATGGACTCTTACTTTAAGGGAGGAAAGGAGATTACGAGTATTTGAGAATAAAGTTCTTAGGAAAATGTTTGGACCAAAGAGAGATGAACAGACAGGTGAATGGAGAAGACTACGTAACATCGAACTACATGGTCTTTATAGGAAGCCAGATGTAATAAGAAAAGTTAAGTCTCGTAGACTGCGATGGGCAGGACATGTTGCGCGTATGGGGAATGAAAGACGTGCATGGAAACTTCTTTTAGGAAATCCAGAGGGAAGGCGCCCAGTTGGTAGACCAAGAATGAGGTGGGAGAACAACATTAACTATGATTTGAGGGAAGTAGATTATACAGGGAATGATTGGAAAGCATTAGCTCAGGATAGGGATATATGGAGAGTTTATGTCCGCGTGGCCATGAACCTACGGGTTCGATAGTGCCAGTGAGTAAGTAAGTAAGTGTAATTAATGATCCGATTTTCCTAGTATGATATGGAATAAATATTTTTTTCAATAACTACATGATATATATCAATTACACAAGTTTCAATGCGAAAAAATTGCACACGGTAGAACGTTGAAAATGTTCTCATAAAATATCAGCTTTCAGGTTACCTTCCCACTCTTGGTTGTCAAATTTTGCTTTGTTAACGAACTCGAGCGTACTTTACATAATTGAATAATATATGTCGAGTTTTGTTCGAAAAAACAATGGGACCGCTAGATTGTTAAATGTTGCATATAATTTTTATCATGGTCGTTTTCTGTGTTAGTAAATATGATCGATGAAGTTTTTTTAATTTAAAAAAATATGAGAATTTCAATAGCTTCGATCCTCCGGGATTCGATAAATTTCTTCTTCTTCTTCACTTCACGGGCTAGGCATAAATTGCCTGTTCCGGTTCACAGTTGTTCTGTCCATCTTTTCACTGGCCTTCCTACATTCCTTGAACCTCTTGGCTTGTAGTTGAATGCTGCTCTTGGTAATCTTGTTACATTCATTCTTTCCACATGTGTAAGCGATTTCTCTCTATATTCTCTGGTTTTCTCATTCAATGGATACATATATTTAACTATGTTCTGATATGTTCATTCCTTATTCGATCCAATCTTGTGCAGCCTTTTGTTCTTCTAAGGTAGTTCATTTCTGCGCTTTGTATTCTACTTTGCAATTTTTTGGTCATTACCCAAGTTTCGCTCCCATAAAGTCCAATGTTTTATAAAACTTCAATCTAGTATCTCTTCTTGTTTTATTCTTTAATGTTTTATGTATAGTTCCGCATATCATTTGGAATTTCGACAGTATCATATGTATGTCCCTTTCAGTTTTTGTGTTTATGGTAAAATTACAACCCAAATAATTAAAATTTGTTACTTGTTCCAGAGGTTTGTCGCCTATTACGATATTTGATCTTATAAGATCGTTACCCCAAAATGCCATTATTTTTGTTTTTTTCTTTTGATATTTTGAAATTATATTCTTGGCATAACTGATTTAAGTGATGTAAAGAGTACTGCAAATTATTTCCATTTTCTTGAATAATAACCACATCGTCAGCATACATTAAAACGTTTAATATTTTAAAACGGTCCATTCTTATACCTATATTAACAATACTTTTCCAATTTTGGATGATGTCATTAATATATAGATTAAAAAGGGTAGGTGATAAATTACACCCTTGTCTTACACCTCTATTTATTAAAATAGCTTCGGTCTTTGATGTGCCTATATTTATTATAATTTGAGATTCGATAAATTGGTTTGGTGTAAATATTACTCTGATTGGTAAACTTCATTGGAAAATAAAGTGATCCCACTATTGACTTTTGTAGACTCATGGGATACCACTCCAAACTTTTTAGACAATCGGCTCGAGATATGAGCCGGGAATCATCCATGCGTGACGATCACCGATGCCCAAAACGTGTCTGGTACTATTCAGCTATTCCATACCACCGTGCCAACTGTGAATATTCGATCGGAGAACACGTGACTGCTAGCGTCATGTTGGTCAATGTGATAACACAAGTTCCCGCTAGAGCCAATTGCCAATATGTTAACTCACATATAATGGCATTCTATCCAAGGAATCTACCTCCATTAGTGGGCAAATCTGAGTGAGAAAATGAACAAGTTGGTGTTCTTTTCAGCAAGGTATGGTGAGAAAATGGGCGAGTTAGTACACCGTATTAATTTAGTTTTCACTGTTTGTTAGCGGGTTTTGTGATAAGTTGGCTACACTGTCTGAGCAATGGCCGTTGCATATTTTAAATTGAAATCATGGTGATTTTAGGTTACTTTGAGCTCAACTTCTCATTTCATTTTAAGAATTTCTCACTTTTTTGAGAGAAATATATATATATATATATATATACTAGCTAATACCCGGCGTGCGCTGCTACTCCTAAATAAATGATGTTAATGTGTTTTTACCACCAGCCTTGAGCTGCTATGCTTGCCCGGGAATCAGCTTATCCCCCGATCTTCTTGGCATCAATAATAAAAGACAAAAATAGTTATTGTGAGTTATCCGTAAAAATTAAACACATGCTGTCGCTGAGTTTTTTGTAGATGTTTTTGTGATGTTCAATTCTGTGTACATTAATTTGGTGTACTCGTATTTGTTATGGTTTAGGCAGCGTAAGTCATTTAAGCGTCAAAATAGGGACTTTATTTCACGTTTTTCGCTACAAAGGGGATATTTAGGGGTGAAGGGGTTGAGTATTACAGCTCCCTTATAGCCTATGTTCATCCGCTCCCATGAATCTCCTGAACATTTTGTAAAAAACCCATCAAAATCGGATCAACGGTATGGCCGCGCATAGAATACGAACAAACAAACAAACAAACATTTATATATATATATATATATATATATATATATATATATATAACCATAGTAATTCTGCCCGAGGGTAGGTCCTTCACTGCAATCATAGCATTTTTCATGCTATGCTTAGAGCTTTACTAGGGAATTGTAGGTGTGGTAGCTTCCCGTTGCTTTCCACACCGGTGATGGATGAAGATAATGATAAGGATGATGATGGTGATAATGGCCGTATGATTTCGGGGACCGTTTGGGCTTTAAAGTTTTCCTGACATTTGTCTTACAGGTGAGGAAAAACTCCGATAAAAACCTCACCCAGAAAAACTGCCCCGACCGGGCTCGAACCGGGGCCCGCTGCGTGACAAGGCAGCACGCTACCTCGAGTCCACAGCGGTGGACATATATATATATGATTATTCATATACTGCAACAATGATTTGTGTGTTTTTCCGTTTTTATTTTTGGATTTATATAGGCGATAAGGTAGCATAGAATCCACCTCATTTCTATTAGATTTTTAGTAGAGCCCAGGGTCATGCTGCCGCATGAAGGTTTAGCAGTTTAAAAATATTGACCCTATCGGAACTTGAATTGGCGACTATCTGGCTTGTAACTTTACATACTCTGCTAGTGCGCGGCGCGGCGTGCCCCAGTAAACTAGATTACACCATGTTACGCTAAACAAACGTATTTGTAAGGTTTCCTTGTTCATGTTTACGATTGCAATTCCAAAGTCAAGTGCAAATCTTGTTAGCAGGACAACAAACAAACTGGATCAGGAAACTCCCTTATGAAATTAACATTCTGATTTTTATACTTCTCAGTCAGCAAGGAACGTAATCACTAGATCATCGCAACCTATTTTAATAATAACTTTCGCTGTCACTATCGAACCCGTACGTTCACTTCATGGCTGCGCGGACATAAGCTCTCCATATATCCCTATCCTGAGCTACTGTTTTCCAATCATTCCCTGTATAATCTACTTCCCTCAAATCATGGTTAATGTTATTCTCCCACCTCATTTTTGGTCTACCAACTAAGCGTTTTCCCTCTTGTTTTCCTACAAGAAGCTTCCATGCACATATTTCATTCCCCATTCGTGCCACATGCCCTGAAAATATTATATGGATGATTATAATATTAAAATTTTACAAAGTATTGGCAGTTCCATCTATCTATGGATGTGAAACCTGGACATTAACAAAGGCAGATAGTAAACAAATAGAGACTGCAGAAATGAAGATGTTGAGAACAATAGCAGGATACCAAAGGACCGATAAAAAGAAAAACGAAGATATAAGTATAGTAAAGTGATTCCACGACAGACCTCGAGAGGTCCTTGGGGTAGTGGGAGGTTAAGGCTCTCATTTTTTCTGGACAATCG
This sequence comes from Diploptera punctata, assembly GCA_030220185.1. Lineage (NCBI taxonomy): Eukaryota > Metazoa > Arthropoda > Insecta > Blattodea > Blaberidae > Diploptera > Diploptera punctata. The sequence continues at coordinate 4,729,183 of JASPKZ010007251.1, read as the reverse complement.
GCACTTGATGTCAGCCGGGTTGTCAGCCCTGCGTGACGACCGTCTTTACCCCTAGAACAAGCGTCTGGTACTTATTTCCCTTAGAGGCTGAGTCGACCCCAGGGCCATGGTGCCGCCAGAGGGTTTGGGTCAGTTTAAAAATCCTGACCCCATCGGGACTCGTACCCTCGACTTTCCGGCATGTAGCGCATTGCCTTAACCACTATGCTACGGCGTGCCCCTGAAGATATCAGAACAGAACTTAATATATTTAATCTCTGTGAAAGAATAATATACAATCAAAATGCTTACCTTCAGCGCGTATTAGGAATGAATGAACAGCGCATACCAAGAAGAATGTATAATTATAAAACAAAAGGGAGAAAATTGTTGCGAAGACCATTGAAAAGATGGAAGGACTAATTCGACCTATGAGATGAGAACAGGCCATTGGGCTTAATCCTTGTTGTTGTTGATGATGATGATTATAATATTTGGGACATACAATTTACTGACTCTTGCAAATAAAAAAAAAATCTCCCCAAGAAACTTGTTGCCACATGGGTTCGAATCCGGGCTCTTTGCGTCAGAGGCAGCTACGTTACATCTCGATTCCAGCATTCGATGAGGTTAAACTAAGGACGACAAAATAGTTTTGTATGCAACAAGGGAACTAAGTAATACATTACTAGTGAAGGCTAGCAAATAATAATTTTGAGACAAGTAATGTACTTTCTTCCCGAATTGCGTATATACGTAGTTTTGTTCACTCTTGCACTAATAATTGTGTTTAATGTTTATATTACGTGTGAATTTATATCTTGGTTTGAAGAGTTCAATTGTTTGATAGTAAGGGAATGTTGATATAAAACAACTGCAATTGTTTATTGTTTTCTAAATTAGTGGCAGACATTTTAAATAACAGTTTCAGACTGCATATTAATTACAGATATGATTAAATGTGACGTAAAGGAAGCGGCGAATGCTGCGGTTCATTTTCTATTACAAGTAAAGTCGAAAAGTAGACATGAAAAATTATACATTATATTTAAGGACTGGTGAAAAATTAAAAAAACTAGAGGTACATAAAGTAGAGAAACACATTAAAATAAATAAGAAAAATACTAATGAAATTCAACCAAATTTTTTGCTAATGTTAATAATTCTTACAACTGTTCAACCACCATACATTTGAATTATTTATCAAAATGAGGAATACGTGTGATACAATAAAATTGTATTCCAGTACTCAATAAAATTTTAAGTAGGTAACAGTTTTACATTATTAACTCAATTAATTTTCTTCTCTACATGCCGTTGTCAATGGATACCAAGGCCTCTCTGGTAAATTCAACTTAAACCCCTAAAAACAGTAATAACTAGGCCATTATTAGTATAAGAGTTAATGAAATATATAGGACCGAGATGAAATACGAAGGAAGAAAAATAATCTATTATTACACTAGCTAATACCCACCATGCGCTGCTAAACTAAATAAATTCTGTGTTTTTGCAATTAGTTGAATAAGTAAAGGGAAAAATAAACATAAATTTATATCATTATTATTCTTAGAATTAAACCATCTTTAGTACAGAAGAACACAAGATTACGGCTGGTTCTTGCAAGACCAGCATTAAGATATGGTAGTGAAGCATGGACAATCCGAAGAAGAGATGAAAGCCGAATAACAGCAAATGTGATGCGATTTATGCGCCGTACAGCAGGCTATACAAAGTGGGACCATAAAAGAAATGAGAAAATTATGGAAGAGTTGGATGTAGAACCCACTCTTCGCCATATATAAAACTACTAGAACAACTGGAAAGCCCATCTTCAACGAATGCCGTCTCATAGAATTCCAAAAGCCATACTTCGTTACTGTCCCCAAGGTAGAAGATCGCTGGAACGTCCAATAAAAAGCGCTTGATGGAAAATTCCTCTATGAGACCGTAACAGGCCACACGGCCTACTACTTGCATGGATGATGATCATGATTATTTTTTAGATACCCCTTGTTGATTTCCCGGCGTTGCCCTGGAATCTTCGCATCCCGATGTACTTGGCATAAATGAGCTGAAAGACAAAATTCGTTATTTTGAGTTATCCATAAAAGAATACCCGCCGTGCGCTGCTATTCTTGCCAGGGAATCTACTTATCCCGATCTTCTTGGCATCAATTGAAGACAAAAATGGTTACTGTGAGTTATCCTTAAAATATAAACATATGCTGTCGCAGACTTTTCTGTAGAGTTTTTTGAGATATTCAATTCTGTGTACAATGATATTGTGTATTTGTTATGGTTTAGGCAGCGTAAGCCATTTAAGCTTACGAAAAGCTACATATTTTCACGTTTTTCACTACAGAAGGTGATTTTTAAGGGTGAAGGGCTTGAGAATTAAAACTCTCTTTAACCTATAACCTTCCCGGAAAAATCCTGAACGTTTTGCAAAAAGCCCCATGACAATCGGTTGAATGGTATGGCAGCACATGCTTGCCCGGGAATCTACTTATCTCGATCTCCTAGGCATCAATAAAAGACAAAAATGGCTATTGTGTGTAATCTGTAAAAGATAAACATATGCTGTCGCGGATGTTTTTGTAGAGTTTTTTCAGATATTGAATTCCGTGTACATTATTTTGTGTATTTGTTATGGTTTAGGCAGCCTAAGCCATTTAAGCGTCCGAAGAGCTAATTTTTTTTTCACTTTTTCCATTAGAATGGGCGATTTTTAAGGGTGTAGGGATTGAATATCACAACCCTGTTATTGCCTATGTTCATCCCTGCAATCTCCTGAACATTTTGCAAAACACCCCATCACAATCGGATCAACAGTATGGCCGCGCATAAAGTACAAACAAACAAAAAAAAACTAACAAACAAACATTTATATTTATATATTAGATTACCGGTACTGGTTTACGTTAAAGACTTTTTCACATAAGGTGTAAGAGGAAAGCGTAGCGAGTTTCCGTTTGTGGCAAGCTATATCTGCACCAAACGACAAACTCACTAAAAGCTACTATTTTTAACTGTAATAGGATATTTGCAGACAGTTTTACTGGCTATAATTAAAACATTATGGCTTGTCGTCTCGCGGCGATTCAATTCACTAAAACCTATTAACTAGACCGGAAATAAAACCTACTGCTATTTATTTTTATATCTGGGGATGGTATATTCGATCACCTTTTCAAAACATCGCTTCAAGCACATTTTCTGAACAATCCAATATGAATACATTGCAGTATTCTCTTCAAGGGGACCTACTGGTGAATTTCAACTTTTTTTTAGTTTTCATCTGATAGTTTTCATATTTTTATCACATAGATTATGTGCTTATATAAACGGTTCCCTGACGTTTGGTGTACACTAGTTTCAGAATTATGAATTTTTAAAGCTATTTTTGTAATATTTTCCAGAAAAATTCTCCTTACGACGCATTTTTAAATATTTTCTGATGAAATCTGAGATTCAGGTTCTTTATGATTCCATTAAACACATTTGCTATGCAAAAAAAATCATTTAGGGAGGATACTGCTTATTTTTCATTTTTTGAACAAATATTATCATAAGTAATGCCACGAGTGATTTCCAAATTATCGATAAATTCACGACTCACGAAGTGAGGAGTGAATTTATCTAGAGAATTTGGAAATCAAGAGTGGCATTTGTTAGGACTATTTAACGAATAAAATTAAGCTGTTTACTCACAAATCATTATTTAACTGTAGTTATTTCAAAATATTTATATATTTAATGCAAACGGCGATGTTTGAAAACAAATGAGAAACGATAGGTACGCTTCTACTGCTTCTTTTGTTTATCACTGCAACCAGATCATACTATTTATTGCCAAAGGAACGCAATATTGTAAGAATGCTCTCTAGTGGAGAAAAAATGAAACACAATCAAACTGTATATTAATTCATTTCTGATGTCGTATGATGTAAATATTACAATTATATTTTTCTGGATTATTACCTGGGAAAAAATACATTTAAGAAAGTCAAACAGTGGTTTCTCTTTTTTGGTGGTATAATAAATTGCTACAAATGTTGACATGTATGCACTATATATACAATCTGGTAGCCGTATTTCTTATAGGCTCAGTCACTGCAAAATAACGGTCAGACCTGTTCAGAATATTAAAAAGGAGGAGCTTTGTTTAATATATGGTAATTATAACACTGATAAATATTTCGTGAAACACGACTCTGATTGGTTGTAAAACAGAAATCATTGAAACGTGATTGGTCATTGACTCCCATTTGGGGCATGAGTTAAATAGTCGCTCTAATTTTTCCATCTCAATTTAAAAGAACGCATGTGTCTTAGTATTCATCCATCCATAGTAATTCTGCCCGAGGGCAGGTCTTTGCTGCAATCATAACATTTTCATGCTATGCTTTGCAGCTTTCCTATGGAATTATAGGTGTGGTAGCTTCCTGTTGCTTTCCACACCGCTAAGGATGATGATGATGACCGGATGATTTTCGGGGACCGTTGGGCCCTAAGCTTCCTGACATTTGTCTTAACAGGTGAGGACGAACCTCACCCAGGAGCCTAGAACATTGTAGATAGCGGCTATATACTCGCTGTACCTGAAAACCTGTACAAATATTTTTTTATGAAGATCGGTTGACGGGTTTAAGAATCTATAAAACACACACACACACACATAATTTCTTTTTTCTGAACGAAATTGAAGGGTACAGACATGGGTAGAACAGATTAGTCACTTTTTTTGTCTAGATGGAGTTTGAAGTTCCATTAGATTCTCCGTGGAAAATACTCTCTTTTAGAATCGTGAAATAGATAATAAAAGGGTTCATCATCATCTTTTTCTTCTTCTTCTTCTTCACTTCCTGGTTTAGGCAAGAGTTGCCTGTTCCGTCTTCACTAATAGATCTAAGACCATCTCTTCCGAGGACGTCCGACATCTGTTCTTCCTCTTGGAAAATAATGGAAGATTTTATTTGGTAATCTACTTTCTTCCATTCTTTCTACATTTTTTTTCTGCAGTTCTTCACGGATATCCTTGTTTCTTATCTATAAAAGGGTTCATTTATCATCAAATTTTTGTACTATTTTCCAAAAAAATGCTCCTTACGACGCATTTTTAAATATTTTCTGATGACATTTGAGATTCAGGGTCTTTATGATTCCATTAAACACATTGCTACGCAAAAAAAATCGTTTAGGGAGGATACTGCTTATTTTACATTTTTGGAAAAAAAAATCATCGCTCTAATTTTTCCATCTTAATTTAAAAGAACACATGTATCTTAGACTAGTAATTGCATAGCAAATTTGAATTAGCAAATATTGGAGACAGTAATATAATGTACGGTTAAAAACTATAATATAGTTACCTTGTAGGTCCGTCTCCTCAACTTAAGTTATTTTAAACTATGTAGGCCTTTCGGGACTAGTCCCATCATCAGCAGAATGCATTAGGTCCGTTCTTGTTGACCCTTGTTGAAACACTGACTTGGTTGTGAGAATTTTGTATAGAGGATTGTGTGGATTAGGTGTGTATTCATTTAGAATCAGGTTGTTGTTGATTTCTCTAAATGAATACACACCTAATCCACACAATCCCCTATACAAAATTCTCACAACCAAGTCAGTGCTTCAACAAGGGTCAACAAGAACGGACCTAATGCATTCTGCTGATGATGGGACTAGTCCCGAAAGGCCTACATAGTTTAAAAGAACTTAAGTTGAGGAGACGGACCTACAAAGTAACTATATTATAGTTTTTAACCGTACATTATATTACTGTGAACTAATACCTCAACGGAAAATCACCATGAATTTTACTAGTATCAAATATTGGAGAGTCTAACCACAAAATATCACTTTGATAGCATATAAATTGCATTGTTGGGAGCATTTTAAGTTTTGGAAAATGTCAAAAAAATGGAAACGGAAAAAAAAACGTATATTAAAGTTTAAATAGTAATGCCGACCTCACGTGCAAGGGCATTTAAACTCTTACGTCACGGACTCGATTTTGTTCCTACAATAAAAAAAAAATATTTACATAACAATGATCCTAAAGAATCAGAGTTATTAAATAGTAAATAAAAATGCATCTTTTTGTGATATTTTCAACATTTTCACCAGCCGGTCCCCCTTAAACTAACATTTTTTTAATATTATTTTAAGTACCTGATAATCAGTTTTCTCCAATTAGAATTTTAATTGTGGAATACTGATATATCAGCTACTTACATTAATATTTTAAAAAATTACGACATGAAATTAATTTACTGTGATTATAATGAATTTTAGAAATATTGATCTTTAAAGTAAGGGCATTTGTTCGTATTTTTTCACAAAATAAGATGATAGGACTACGTTTTATTCCGGCCTATTTTCTTCTCTATTTATATTAATCTTCATTTCAAAGACGCAGGGAAAAATTAGGTGTCACTTCTTTCATAAAACCTAAAAAACGGTATTTAAATTATGCCAAAATTTTATGATAAATGAACCCTTTTATTAACTATTTCCCACTTCTAAAAGAGAGTCTTTTCCACGGAGAATCTAATGGAACTTCAAACTCCATCTAGACAAAAAAGTGACTAATATGTTCTACCCCTATACCCTTCAATATCGTTCAGAAAATATATATATATATATATATATATATATATATATATATATATATGTGTGTGTGTGTGTGTGTGTGTGTGTGTGTGCGCGTGTGTGTGTGTGCGTTTTATAGATTTCTAAACCCGTCAATCGATCTTCATAAAAAATTATTTGTACAGTTTTTCAGTTACAGCGAGTATATAGCCGCTATCTACAATGTTCTAGGCTCCTGGGTGAGGTTCTTCCTCACCTGTTAAGACAAATGTCGGGAAGCTTAGGACCCAATGGTCCCCGAAAACCATCCGGCTATCATCACCCTTCACCGGTGTGGAAAGCAACTGGAAGCTACCACACATATAATTCCCTAGGAAAGCCGCGAAGCATAGCATGAAAATGCTATGATTGCAATGAAAGACCTACCCTCGGGCAGAATTACTATGAATGGATGAATATATTGTTCTAAAACCATTAGGTGTAGGAGTTCACTCACAACTAATATTTAAAAATCGCTCTAGCGAACAGGACATGTGACACGAATGGGATGAAAGAGGATGATGGAAACTTCTAGTACAAAAACCAGAGGAAAAGTGACCAAGTGTGTGTGCTAAGATTGAGGAGCGGGTATAACATTAACCATGATTCCAGGGAGGTGAAATATACAGACAAAAAATTCTAAATCATTAACTTAGGGTTCGAATATATGGAGATCTTATGTCCGAGCGGCCATGAACCTCCGATTTAAGTAGTGCCAGTGAGTTAGTATATATATATATATATATATATATATATATATATATATCTATCGATGTAAGAAATTATAAACTAATTCCAGGCTAAGTTCTAGTTGTACTGTAAACAAATTTGCATAAGATATTACGCCGCCGACTCTGTCTATTGGGGGATTCGTTGTGCTACTTTTACCAGCCATATGACTCAATTGTGAGAAGAAATGTCATCCATAGAAACATTATTTTTAGGCAACATTGTATTTTACGGGAAATAAGACTGAATACAATATAATATGACAACAATCATTAGAAATGTTCATTCCTTCCTTATTTATGACAAAAATAATTATGTATTGACCCACCTAATCACACGTATAGGTTTTTTTCCATGATGTCGATAAATATCCTTTATTTACAATTTCATTACGAGCAGCATACATGCTCTATGCTGACTCACCTGCAAATTCTGCTATTGTATTCACCATATCCTCAATGGCTAATGGATATTTTTAACTAAACTGTTTGAAAATGTTCAAAAAGTTGTTTCTCTCCGGTATTAAAAAGTTTTCATTTCCAATGTTTTAAGAAATTATACAAAAACCTCCCATTTTTAAGCAATACAAATTCCAACGTATTCTGCATTGTGCATGCATAAGAATATAGCAATTCTTATTTAATCTATTAAATTTTTAATTACATATTTTAAAAATAAAGTTCTTAGGAAAATTATTGGACCAAAGAGAGATGAACAGACAGGTGAATGGAGATGACTACATAACAGTGAACTACATGGTCTTTATAGGAAGCCAGATATAATAAGAACAGTTAAGTCTCGTATACTACGATGATTAGGACATGTTGCACGTATGGGGAATGAACGACGTGCATGGAAGCTTCTTGTAGGAAAGCCAGAGGGAAAACTCCCAGTTGGTAGACAAAGAATGAGGTAGGAGAATAACATTAACTAGGATTTGAGGGAAGTGAATTATACAGGGAATGATTGGAAAACATTAGCTCAGAATAGGGATGTATGGAGAGCTTAAAGTCCGCGGAGACATCAACCTCTAGGTTCGATAGTGCCAGTGAGTTAGTTATTTAAGATTCTTCCATATAATTCATATAGACATGTGCTAGATAAAACATATAACTACCTCACTGACTGTATCGAACTGGTAGGTTCATGGCCGCGCGGACATAAGCTCTCCATACATCCCTATTCAGAGCTAATGTTTTCGAATCACCCTCTGTATAATTTACTTCCCTCAAATCATGATTAATGTTATTCTTCCACCTCATTCTTGTTCTACTAACTGGGATAATGTCCTAACATTCCATATTCTTAGGAACATGTCCTTGTGCGTTTGAGTCTTTAGCATGGATTCCCTGAAGTATTCCCCGCCCGGATAACCGAATGGGGGACTATTTATCTCCGGCAAAATGTACTCCATATCCGCGGTTGTACTTTTACGGTGAAACATAGTCACTTTTCGACCAAAATACTTGTTTCGTTTGACTTATCCATCATGTGTAACTCTTTAGGCAGCATAGATCTCGCGGCCATTTAAGCACGCTAGCCACTACACCACGACAAGGTAATTATTTACCATGCAGGGGCTAGGTAATACTTACTTACTTACTCTTACTCATTGGCACTATCGAACCCGTAGGTTCATGGCCGCGCGGACATAAGCTCTCCATAAATCCCTATCCTGAGCTAATGCTTTCCAATCATTCCCTGTATAATCTACTTCCCTCAAATCATAGTTAATGTTGTTCTCCCACCTCATTCTTGGTCTACCAACTGGGCGTTTTCCCTCTGGCTTTCCTACAAGAAGCTTCCATGCACGTCTTGCATTCCCCATACGTGCAACATGTCCTGCCCATCGCAGTCTACGAGACTTAACTGTTCTTATTATATCTGGCTTCCTATACAGACCATGTAGTTCGTTGTTATGTAGTCTTCTCCATTCACCTGTCTGTTCATCTCTCCTTGGTCCAAAAATTTTCCTAAGTACTTTATTCTCAAATACTCGTAATCTCCTCTCCTCGGGGCTAGGTAATATATGTTTTTATTTCCTTTATTTCGAGTGTTCGAAAGCGAACTACATGTTTGTTACACGCTTAAAGGTAATAACACCTCGACCAATGAAGATGCAGTCATACAACTGCTTTGTTAACATTATAACTGAAACTTAGCTAGGAAGAGGTGCAGCTGCATTAATTCCTCTTCTTCTACTTCTACTTCTCCTTTTCCAGGATTAGGTCAATGCGACCTGTTCCGGTTTCCAGTCCATCGTTTCCTTGGCCGTCCCAAATATCTTATTCCATGCGGTTGGTAGGTGATGATCGTTTTGGGTAATCATGTATTGTCCATTCTGTCTAAATGTTTTTTCTATCGGTATTTGTGCTCTTCTAGTTTATCGAGTATTGAAAATATATCCAGTTCATTTCTTATTGATTCATTATGTAATTTATCTATGTGTACATCCTTTTACGGATCTTAAAAATTTCATTTCAGTGGCTTGAATGTGTGAGATATATTTTTTTGTAAGTATCAAAGATTCGGATCCATATAAAAGAACAGGAACTGCCATCATTTTATAAAACATGAGTTGAGTTTCTCTTCGTGTCTTTCGGAGGGTTCTTTTTATGGTGCCACACATCATTGGATATCGGTTTAATTTATTATGTATATCCCAATCATACCTATATGTTATATCTGAACCAAGATAGTTAAAGTGTGCTATCTGTTCTATTATTTCATTATTGATTACTATTTTTGCTCTGGCAGTTTGCCCTGAAAAGCCATAATTTTAGTTTTTGAAGTTGAGAATTTAAGATTGTAGTCCTAATTGATTCAACGTGTAAATGACTCTTTGTAAATCATCCTCTGACTTCGGTATAATTATCAGATCATCTGCATACATTAAAATATTCATATACATCTCCTTATTAATTTGTATTCCTATTGAACTTGATTTCCCCCCCCCCATTTTCGTATAACCTCGTCAAAATATATATTAAACGATGTAGGTGATAATGTACATCCTTGTCGAACTCCTTGATTTATTAAAATTTCATATCTGGAATAATTATCTAAAGTAAGCAAATTTTCGTAGGCATTTATTAAAACAAATAAAAAAACGTTTTATAGTTGAATGCAGGCTTTCACGGCCGGTAATCATAATGTTGAGTGATTCCGGGTTATGTGGCCGTGGTCCATAGTTGGTGTTTATACCAGACGTTTCGCCCTCAACTGCGGAGGGCATCTTCAGTGGCGAGTGATTCTAGGCGTGTTTCCTGGTCGGAAGATCTACTTAGTAGTGTTTATACCAGACGTTTCGCCCTCAACTGCGGAGGGCATCTTCAGTGGCGAGTGCTTCTAGGCGTGTTTCCTGGTCGGAAGATCTATTTAGTAGTAGATCTTCTGACCAGGAAACACGCCTAGAAACACTCGCCACTGAAGATGCCCTCCGCAGGTAGTAGATCTTCCGACCAGGAAACACGCCTAGAAGCACTCGCCACTGAAGATGCCCTCCGCAGGTAGTAGATCTTCCGACCAGGAAACACGCCTAGAAGCACTCGCCACTGAAGATGCCCTCCGCAGGTAGTAGATCTTCCGACCAGGAAACACGCCTAGAAGCACTCGCCACTGAAGATGCCCTCCGCAGGTAGTAGATCTTCCGACCAGGAAACACGCCTAGAAGCACTCGTCACTGAAGATGCCCTCCGCAGTTGAGGGCGAAACGTCTGGTATAAACACCAACTATGGACCACGGCCACATAACCCGGAATCACTCAACATTATTAAAAAAAAACGTTTTGCTCATTTTTAACTGTATCTTCGACAAGGGTAATTTACAAAGTTGAGTTCTTTAACTTATATAGAATATCGAACGGAAAGCAGTAGAAAAAAAAGGTAAAGGAAGTAATCGAGTAGTCGCGATGGAGATGAAAGGTATAGCTTTCACTGAGAGAGAGGCAATTACTCATCAATCAACCGTGTTGAAGCTTCAATTAACGAAAACTGCAGAGACAGCAAATTCAAGCGTAGAGAGAGACTGCTTTTAGCTTCACCCATCTCATAAAATATAGCTCACTTTACCAATACTACTTTTTATAACGACATCGTTAAACCAGTTAAGTGAGATAGACTTAAATTACTTTATTGATTAATTAACCCTTCTACTTAATAACACATCTTGTTATAATTAATTTGTATCACTAATCACAGATTAAGAGGTTGGAAAATTGTTTTTACAGAAGCGAGGATATGATTAAAAACCGAACGATAACAAGGTTTTTAATTTCCGAGATTCTGTAAAACACTTCACAAACGTGCGTTGTACATTATTTTTTTCACGATGGTGTTTTCAAAATAAAAGTAAAATAATAGCAACTTTGTTGAAAATAATTGCGTTAATCATAAACAACTTACTAATGTTAACAGTGTGGCCAATGTTCATATGGTAAATGCTGAAAATAATTTAGTTGAGACTACAGCAGTCTGTGACACCAATCAGTCATAAAATGGCGGCAAGTATGAATGTATTGTTTTATATTTTTTCAAACGAAGTTCAGTTCATTTAAAATGCAGTGATTGGTTTCGTATAATGTATATTAACGCTACCTTTTGGATATTTTGTGTATATATATATATATATATATATATAAGTCCACCGCTGTGGTCTCGAGGTGGCGTGCTGCCTTGTCACGCAGCGGGCCCGGGTTCGATCCCCGGTCGGGGAAGTTTTTCTGGATGAGGTTTTTATCGGTGTTTTTCCTCACCTGTAAGACAAATGTCAGGAAAACTTTAAGGCCCAAACGGTCCCCGAAATCATACGGCCATCATCCTTATCATTATTCATTATCATCTTCATCATCATCATCCTTCACCGGCGTGGAAAGCAACGGGAAGCTACCACACCTACATTTCCCTAGTAAAGCTGCTGCAAGCATAGCATGAAAATGCTATGATTGCAGTGAAGGACCTGTTTCGGGCAGAATTACTATGGATGGATGGATATATATATATATATATGAAAAGAAAAAAGAATGCTTGAGTCGGGATTTGAACTCGAGTCTAAAGTCTGTACCTTTAGCGCTCTAACCAACTGAGCTACTCAAGAATTCCAAGACAAACATACAATTTTCTTATACATGTAGTATTCTCAATTCAAATCCCGACTCAAGCATTCTTTTTTCTTTTCATAATATATTTGCCTTCATTGCCAAATGTCAAAAATATATATATATATAAACACAATTATTGAACATAAAACTATAGGCAGTGTTTTACTTCCCACACGAGATAGGTAATATGTAATATTACGGTCTGATTATTTAGGTTGGCAACTCTGAAATTTAGGAAATTCAACTTTGAACCATTGTCACCATTGTAGTAAGTACGTAAGAACGCACTATCGTGTAAAAAAGTAGATTTGTTATAAATGTAGGGCCTATAGTTTTATGTTCAAAAATTGTGTAGTTGGTTAAGTATGAATGGATTAAATTAAAGTGAAAAAAAGATGTATTTGACGGTAGTGTTGATTTTGCAGATCCGACAGCTGATGGGAGCCATTCAACACCTACGTAATCAAGTGGATCATTATCGCAGCTACCGCTCGAGCATCGTTATCAGTACGTTCAACTGCATCACCAAACAACCAATTAATCTCCATAATATCATCGTCACACTTGTACTACATTTCATACTATTATTAAATTATTAGATTGGAGAGTATGATAAATGGGGATTAAACAATAATTTTGTGAAGACATTTTGTGTGGGATGCGGTGAAAACACAAGAAATTTAATTTTGCAAGATGGATAAAGCATCATTATAGGGTGCAATGGATTTGTTTACTATGGCGTCAAATTTAATAAGAATTATACGCAAGATGATGGAGTTAAACAGAGCGCGGAAACTAATGCTCTGCGGGCCATTTTGAATTTCCATAGAATAACTGTGATGAAGAGGTAATGTTTTACGTATTTGAACTCATTTAAAATGTAACGAACCTAAAAGCTAATTGAACCTAATTCAATTACTCTAACCTAGGTGAATCCCATGGAACGCCTTTTTTATTTTACGTGATTAAATATGTACATTTGTTTATGTATTAACGCGGTTAAATTAGGACATAAACCTTTGTTACTGGCAGAGAAGCACGTTATCGGCAGAGCTTTGTTGTTGAAACCCGTTATAATACACAGAGATGCTGTGGCAATGGGTTTATCGCTGGTTATTAGAGTCGTTTTCGCTGGTTATTAGAGTCGTTATCGATGGTTATTAGTGTGGTTATCGCTGGTTATGACGTCAACACTCGCTTGTTTCCCGATCGAATAATCGAAGTAGTCATGACAGGCCACTCCGTGGTATCTTTACCTTGTCGTGGTGGAGTGGCTTGCGTGCTTAAATGATCCTGAGAGCTATTCCGGCGGTAGCATTGCTGCCGATAGAGTTACCCATGCCGGACTGGTCCAAGCTGATAAGCCAGACGAAAAAAGTACCTTGGGCGAAAGAGTGACTATCTTTCACCGTAAAAATACAACCGTCAAGAAATGCGGACATGGGTTCATCTGGGGTAAAATTTTCCGGAGGTCAAATAGTCACCCATTCGTTTCTCTGGGCGGGGACTACTTCAGGGAACACATGCCAAAGGCTCAAACACAGGGACATGTTCCTAGGAACATGGAATGTTAGGACTTTATACAATAGCGGGGCACTAGAGATATTAACTCGGGAATTAGATAAATCGCCCTTGGATATAGTCGTTTTACAGCAAGTTAGGTGGCCAGGAGAAGGTAGTCAGGAATCAGGAAGCTTTGCATTATACTATGGGGGTGCAGAAAGACCTGCATTTGGAACGGGTTTTTTAGTCAGAAGGAGGATCCTATCCGCTATCCGAGATATTAAGTTTGTTAGTGATAGAATATCATACATAATTCTAAAGGGTAAACGACATGATTTTATAATTGTAAATGTACATGCCCCCACAGAAGATAAAGATGACAAGATCAAGGACGAGTTCTATGAAGAATTAGAATGCTTATTTGATAGCCTTTCACGATATCATATGAAAATTGTCTTACGAGATTTTAATGCAAAAGTGGGGCGGGAAGATATATTCAAACCAACAATAGGCAAATTCAGTCTTCATGAAGATAGTAACGACAACGGGGTTAGATTAGACACATTTGCAACATCAAAGAATCTCATTGTTAAGAGCACAACATTTCAGCATAAGGATATTCATAAATACACCTGGACGTCCCCAGATGGAGAAACTCGGAACCAGATAGATCATGTATTAGTGGATAAACGCTGGCACAGTAGCATCAATGATGTTACATCAGTTAGAGGGACAGACTGCAATTCGGATCATCATCTGGTCAGAGTGAAAATCAGACAACGGCTATCGCTTATGAGAGGAACAAACGTTAAAGATGATTCTGTAAAATATTAATTAAAATACTTGAAAAATGATGAAATATGGCAAGAATAGCAATTCAAAATTGCTAATAGATTTGAAGTACTGGAATCTTCAGATGACAATGTGGCAAACGAAGAAGAAACTGATATAAATAAAGAATGGGAGGCTATAAGAGATACTATTAATTTGTCAGCATCAGAAAGCATTGGTTGTTTAAAAAAGAGGCAAAACAATAAATGGTTTGATGAGGAATGTGCCGACATTGTAAAGAAAAGAAAGCTAGCAAAAATGAAATGGTTACACGAGCCAAATGAGGTAAATTTAGAGCAATTGGGTAGTGTTAGACGGGAAACCACCAAGTTACTAAAGAGTAAAAAGAGGGAATATTTGAGAGAGAAGATTAATGGTCTTGGAATGAATGCAAAAAATAGGAACATTAGAGAATTATATCAGGGAATTAGTATAGAGAAGAATTATGTCAGTGAATTAGTATAGAGAAGGGTTTCAGGCTAGAGCAAACATAATTCGGAATGAAAATGGGGATATGATTTCAGATTCCAGGACTATATTAAATAGATGGAAAAGTTACTTTAATCAGCTATTAAATGTACATACAGAACAGGACATTGGGGAGGATAAGTTTCAGACAGCAGAAATGCAAGTCGCACAGCCAAGTACATTAGAGATTGAAATGGCAATTGAAAAATTGAAGATCTATAAAGCATCAGGTTCAGATGAGATCCCAGCAGAACTGATAAAATCAGGGGGAGAAAAATTGATGGACAAGATACGCTGGTTGCTCAGTATGATTTGGAAAAAAGAAGCTCTTCCAGATGAATGGAAGGAATCAACTATCGTACAAATTTATAAGAAAGGAGATAAAACTGATTGCAACAACTACAGGGACATCTCATTACTTTCAACTTCGTACAAAATTCTAACAAATATATTAGTAAGCTGACTTAATCCCTATATTGATGACATTCTAGGAAATCATCAATGTGCATTTAGAAGAAACAGGTCTACAACAGATCAGATTTTTAGTATAAGACAGATTTTAGAAAAGAAATGGAAATATAATGGTACTGTACATCAACTATATGTAGACTTCATAAAAGCATATGATTCAATTAAGAGGGAGAAGTTATATAGTATCCTGCTGGAGTTCGGAATTCCTAAAAAGTTAGTTAGACTTATACGAATGTGTCTTAATGGCTCAAAGAGTAGGGTGCGTGTAGGCAAACAGTTCTCAGACACTTTTGAAATCCACAATGGGTTGAAGCAAGGAGATGCACTATCTTACTTACTTACTCACTGGCACTATCGAACCCGTAGGTTCATGGCCGCGCGGACAGAAGCTCTCCATACATACCTATCCTGAGCTAATGCTTTCCAATCATTCCCTGTATAATCTACTTCCCTCAAATCATAGTTAATGTTGTTCTCCCACCTCATTCTTGGTCTACCAACTGGGCGTTTTCCTTCTGGCTTTCCTACAAGAAGTTTCCATGCACGTCTTTCATTCCCCATACGCGCAACATGTCCTGCCCATCGCAGTCTACGGGACTTAACTGTTCTTATTACATCTGGCTTCCTATAAAGACCATGTAGTTCATTGTTATGTAGTCTTCTCCATTCACCTGTCTGTTCATCTCTCTTTGGTCCAAAAATTTTCCTAAGAACTTTATTCTCAAATACTCTTAATCTCCTTTCCTCCCTTAAAGTAAGAGTCCATGTTTCGCACCCATAATGCTACCGCCGGCATAGCTCTCAGGATCATTTAAGCACACAAGCCACTCCACCACGACAAGGTAAATATACCATGGAGGGGAGATGCACTATCTCCTCTACTATTTAATTTTGTACTAGAGCATGCCATTAAATCTTTAGAGAATGAGGAATGCTTACAACTCAATGGTATTAATATGCTGATGATGTAGTAATATTGGCCGACAGCAAGGAGATACTAAAGGACAACACGCACACACTATTGAGTAACACTAAGAAATTAGGACTGGAAGTAAATACCAATAAAACTAAATATATGGTCACACGTAGAAATACATTATATAATGGAAATGGACAGCTAATGACAAATGAGGGACATTTTGAGGAAGTGGGTGAATTCAAATACCTAGGAAGAATAATCACAAATAGTAATGAGATGCACAAAGAAATTAAACATAGGCTCAATTCTGGAAATGCATGCTATTATGCATTTCAGGGACTTTTGATGTCCCAACTCCTTTCAAGAAACGTTAAGCTGAAAATATATAAAACTATTATTCTACCAGTTATACTATATGGGTGCGAAACAAGGACTCTTACTTTAAGGGAGGAAAGGAGATTACGAGTATTTGAGAATAAAGTTCTTAGGAAAATTTTTGGACCAAAGAGAGATGAACAGACAGGTGAATGGAGAAGACTACATAACAATGAACTAAATGGTCTTTATAGGAAGCCAGATATAATAAGAACAGTCAAGTCTCGTAGACTGCGATGGGCAGGACATGTTGCACTTATGGGGAATGAAAGGCGTGCATGGAAGCTTCTTGTAGGAAAGCCAGAGGGAAAACGCCCAGTTGGTAGACCAAGAATGAGGTGGGAGAACAACATTAACTATGATTTGAGGGAAGTAGATTATACAGGGAATGATTGGAAAGCATTAGCTCAGGATAGGGATGTATGGAGAGCTTATGTCCGCGCGGCCATGAACCTACGGGTTCGATAGTGCCAGTGAGTAAGTAAGTAAGTGAGTAAGTATGCATTGCTCAATGTCAAAAATTTAATTATATATATATATTATATATATATATACACTTACTATGATGAACTGACGGGGGAATGGAAAAAGACTACATAACGGTGAAATAATATACCAATCACAGAACTGTAATCAGTATAGTTGTGCAGAATACACAGAACAGTTTAACGACTCCGAAAGAAAATAAACAGCAGAAGAATAACCAGAAAGTCAAAATTAGAACATGTCACAAATAAGGAAATTAGAAACATAATGGAAGCAAAAGAAAGCATAATTGAAAAATCGAGGAGAAGGAATTAAAATGGTTAGGACATATTTTAAGAATGGAAGATGAGCGATTGCAGAAACTACAATATGAATGGCAACCGCGCAGAAAAAAGAAAAGAGGGAAACCAAAGTTAACATGGAAGGAAAGTATGAAGATAGTAATGTAAGCAAGAGGGCTAAGCATTGAAGATGCCCAAGATCGTAGGCTTTGGAGATTTGACACGAGAAGAAGGCGGCAGCTGTAAAAACCCGAAAATAGATAGAAGAATAACCTTACATTATATTTATAGTTGTGCAGAATATCACAAAATACAGGTAAATGGCTCTGAAAATAACCTATATTTACTGTCAGGTTTCATAATAAAAGCAAGTCAGTGTCAGAACTATATAAAGTGATTCCACAGTTCAATACAGTTAAATGACTGAAAAGGAAAGAAGGTGATTCTATACCAGCATGCACGTACATAAATTCAAATAAAAACGAAAAAAAAAAAGATTATTGTTGCAGGATGTAAATAACTACCAGCGAGAAACACGTATGTTTATTTTTTAAATTGAAAATTCTTTAAAATAAAGTAAGAATTTGATCTCAAGGTAACTTACAATTGACATATTTGCAATGTAGAATATGTGTTAGTTATTGACCAGACATTGTGGCCAGCTTATTACTAAAACCCGTTAACAAACAAGTGAACACTATACTGATATCTTGTACTAACTCACCCATTTTCTTTTCCTAACTTACCCAAACTAACACTAACTTGGCTGCCTAATACTAACTTGCTCATTTTCTCTTCCTAACTTACTCATTAATGTAGATGGACCCTTGGAATAGAATCCCCTTATATGTGAGCACACGTGTTGGAAATTTGCTCTAGCGGGAACATATGTTAACATATTTGCCAACACAACGCTAAAAGTCACTTGTTCTCCGATCAAATATTGACTGGTGACAAAAAATAGCAAAAAAGAAAATAACAGACGAAGAACCTAAAATTACTGTTTAGTTTCATAATGAACGTAAATCAGTAACACAACTATAGGAAATGATTCCACAGTTCGCAATTTACTCAGAGAATACAATACAACGGAAGAGGGACCGAAGAAAATGTTTAATTAAACAGAAATTAATAAACTAATTGATCAAATTATCCACCGTAAGACCACTCACCACATGTATGAGTATGTATATGTACATATGTATAAGTATGTATATTAGAGTTATAACTTTTTGGACTTTTGTGAAATAAAATGTTTCCTGTGCAATGAATGGGTGAACGTTTGCTTAAAACCATTGAAAAAGGCCTTCATTTCACTCAGCTTCAAGAAAAGGTCACCCCAAATTAATATTAAATATTGATATATAAATATATTTGGGGGTGACCTTTTCTGTGGAATGAATGGGTGAACCTTTGCTTAAAACCATTGAAAGAGGCCTTCATTTCACTCAGCTTCAAGAAAAGGTCACCCCAATTTAATATTAAATATTGATATATAAATACATTTGGGGGTGACCTTTTCTTCAAGCTCAGTGAAATGAAGGCCTTTTTCGATGGTTTTAAGTAAACGTTCATCCATCCATTGTACAGGAAATGTTTTATTTCACAAAAGTCCACAAGTTATAACCCTAATGTATATATTATGGTTATTTTTTATGTCTATTGTGTAGGATCGATTAAGATTTGTGAACTTTCGCAAAAATCGTCTCATAAAAAACAACCTCAATAGCTAAATTTCTTCGGAAATTGCCAAAATGCATGACAATAATAATAATATAGGTATCAGGGCTTATTGTATTAAAACATCAAATATGTGTTTAAAAGCTAAGAAGAATACACTGATCTGTATGAAACGCATTACCTTCTTTTTAAAAAATATTGACACTACAAAGTTAAAATATTGGCACTCGTGGCACACGCAAAAACACATAGGTTAACTCACAATATAAAAATTAAAAACACAAAACACAACCAAGTAACAACTGAAAGCGTCACTCTGGATGGAGACGCGCCCACCGACGTCGAGGTGGACGTCGCTCAGGGAACCTCGATTCCACGCCGGTTTCCATGGTGACCGTTAAAAGGCGAGTCTTCCCGCCATCCATATCTTTGAGCGCAGATAATACTATCTGTCATAAAAACATTATGATCACTAACTAGCCATTATTTCAGCAGAAATCCAACAGGTTGACTCAATGTCAGACGTCTTTTACTTCAGCATGTTACTTTTGAAGTGGTAGTAGTAGTAGTAGGACTTCATTAAATTAAAGGAAGATACATACAATGTACACTTACCGACAAAAAGAATGAGCCGCTTCAAAAAGCAGTCTCTATTATGGCCCACTGCGCATGCTCGAAAAGCTAAAGCTGTGATTCACCAGGTAACGCACTGTTAAATGTTTTAAATGCGCTGTATTTGGTTTTAATCGTTTTAAACTCAGACGAAATCTTTCAAGAACTCACCGACAAAGGCTACCCAATCCACAACGTCAGACAACTATACAAAACCAGCTTTCAAAACGGATCCAGATTCAAGACTGCTATTCCTGTCTGGATTCTAACTTTTCTGCAAAAACCAGACTTTATGTCAAAAATTGTTCAACTAACTGACATCTTCAACGTAAAAATCAAGCTCGAAACCTACAAGACACCAGCTGGAGGAATCCAATGTTACAAATGTCAAAGCTTCGGACATCTGGCAGAATGCTGTACAAGAACACAGAAATGTGTTAAATGTGCAGGCAACCACAGTCTCAAAAACTGCAAAGAAACCGAACTTAAATGCACAAACTGCAAAGAAACCCATGCTGCAAGCTACAGGCAGTGCCCAGTCTACAAGGAATACAGCAATTCAAGACTGAAATACGCACCAAGGACCTCACAATACACCAATGAAGCTTCACATCAAAAAACAGAGCCAGAAAAATCATCAAAAATCAACACTCCAGCACCAAAAGTGAACACTCAAACAACTCCTACTCCTACTCCCTCTACTACCAATCCAGAAAACCTAGTCTTTCAACTTCTATCCCTTATATCCAAAATCCTACTAAATCCTGAACTCCTAAAAACCACCGTAATGCTACTTACAAACCTAATTCCAAGTCCTTAAACAAATCCATGAAACTACTTCAAGACACCTTTTTAAGACCAAGAAGCTTAAGCACGAAGAAAACAGCATCTTCATCTTCAAAAACATCTCAAGAACCAGCTGTGAGAGGAGTACTTTTAAACAGCTAACACTCAATTTTCGCCAGACCTTCACTACAAGCACCTTAATTGCTGGGTCAAGGCCTTTAAATAGGCCGGTACCACTACACACCTTAATCTTCGCTCTAGGTTTTAAATAGTTAAAGAGCAGTGAAGAGACATGTTTCTAGATATTTACGAATGTTGACACCACAGTGGTAGACATACAATGTTATTTACAAACACAGTGCGTCTCACATAAGACTGGGCCTGGCAGACAACAGGCACGTTCCCGCTTATGTATATAATCGATTACAGACCTCTCTACAGGACTCTGTTTTGACGTATGTGTCGTACAAAAACACACTTTGTTCAAGCGTTTTTTTTTTTTTTTTTTGGTATTTCAACGGTGCAACAAGCTACACAAACACGTCTTCACTCTACTAGCAAATTCCTCTAACTAATTACGCGTGGCTATGCAGTGAGTGAGTCATAAATACAACAGCGCACTGTTGTCTGCCAAGCCCAGTCTTATGTGGGACGCACGGTATAATCGCACAGGCATCAAGCCGTACGTGCTGTTGACAGTCCGTATCAATAAATTAACGTCTAGTAATATTAAAAAAAACATAATAGATAACAATTACCATATACATTAATTAAGTTATATAGTTATTAAATATTAATAATGTTACATTTTGGTTACATATTTATCTA
>JASPKZ010007251.1:4090000-4105000 GCA_030220185.1 Diploptera punctata | reverse complement strand
ATTCTTTCATTGAATAAATACATTTAGCTATTATATGCCACCGTGCCACCTGTGAATATTCGATCGGAGAATAAGTGACTGCTAGCGTCATGTAGACCAATGTGATAACACATGTTCACGCTAGAGACAATTGCCAACATGTTTACTCACATATACTTACTTACTCACTTACTCACTGGCCCTATCGAACCCATAGGTTCATGGCTGCACGGACATAAGCTCTCCATACATCCCTATCCTGAGCTAATGCTTTCCAATCATTCCCTGTATAATCTACTTCCATCAAATCATAGTTAATGTTATTCTCCCACCTCATTCTTGGTTTACCAACTGGGCGTTTTCCCTCTGGCTTTCCTACAAGAAGCTTCCATGCTAGTCTCCCATTCCCCATACGTGCAACATGTCCTGCCCAACGCAGTCTACGAGACTTAACTGTTCTTATTATATCTGGCTTCCTATAAAGACCATGTAGTTCATTGTTTTTAGTCTTCTCCATTCATCTGTCTGTTCATCTCTCTTTGGTCCAAAAATTTTCCTAAGTACTTTATTCTCAAATACTTGTAATCTTCGTTCCTCTCTTAAAGTAAGAGTCCATGTTTCGCACCCATATAATATAACTGGTAGAATAATAGTTTTATATATTTTCAGTGTAACGTTTTTTGAAAGGAGTTGGGATATCAAGAGTCTCTGCAATGCATAATAGCACGCATTTCCAGAATTGAGCCTATGTTTAATTTCTTTGTGCATCTCATTTCTACATATAAGGGGATTCTGTTACAGTAGTCCACCTACAGTAGTGACAAGTTAGGATGATAAAATGGACAAGTAAGGGCAAGTTAATACACCAGATTTGCTTATCGTTCACTTTTTGTTAGCGAGTTTTTGTGATAAGTTAGCTATACTGTCTGAGCAATAACTAATACATATTTTACATTGCAAATATGCTAATTTTAGGTTACTTTGAGCTCAACTTCTCACTTCATTATAAGCCATTTCTCACATTAAAAAAAATTAACATATATATTTCTCTCTGGTAACTGTTCACGTACTGCGATAATAAACTGTTTTCGTTAATATTTAAAGGAAGTGACACAATGACGTTTATTTTAATTAATAGAGTAAGATAGGCATAGATGGGATACAACGATGGGCTATGGAAAATGAGTTCAAGATAAACAGCAACAAGACCGTACAAATGGTTTTCAAGAAAGGAGGAAGAACAGCGGCAAGTGATAATCTAAAACTAGGAGAAGAACCGATAAGAATGGTCAACAAATTCAGATATTTAGGCATAACACTGCAGCCAACAACAAAGTATTTCAGCGCACATGTGCAGGAGAGAGCAGCAGCAGCTATAAGAGCTATGTGCAGTATCAAAGACATCACATCGCTAAAATTAGTCACAGCCATGAAATTATTCGCCTCAGTGATCACCCCGATCGTCACCTACGGGATAGAACTGATATGGGAGAAACTATCGACCAGCGATTTGGAGAGGTTAGAAAAAGAAAAAACCAAGATTCATCAAAAAGGCATTAGGTGCAAGCAAATACACACCAAATAGAATGGCCTATATGCTAGCCAGAGAAACCTTCTTCCTAGAGGACCTGAGGCAAAGGATACTACTGCCAGCAACGGAGCCATATAAGAAAGTCATCTAAAAAAAGAAACAGAGAGAAAAAGAGATCGACGAAGATTTCTACGCCTCAGATGACATGGTAAACAGAGAGTGGACTGGAAGTAACCAACCACAAAGGCATAGAATCATAGGCATGGCAACACACGGATATCATCACAAAATGTGCAAAAATACAAAATTCCACCAACCGAGTGATTCGATTGAATGCAAGATATGCGACCAAAAGTGTGAGCGATACCATTACAAACAATGCTGAATATGGACAGGATCACTGAACGAACTCATAAAAGACAAATCATAAACTTATAACTTAATGCTCTTTCGAGTGTCTCTTACCAACTTATTATTTAACACGTTATCTCAGAACTATAGGATTTTCGAAGCCTAGCTTCGATACTTCTTTGTATCATCTTCAGTTCTTAACTGTGGATCGATGTTAGATAACATAAAGAAATATCTTAGAGAAATCTACAATTATGAGGTGAGGTGTCAAATCTAACTCTGTTAATTAAATTGCGTTTTTTCGTTCTTTTATTTGAATATATGTGGTGGCACGATGGCATAAAAACAAGTTTCTAAATTTGAAAAAAAAAACAATCATTTTGAAAACCAATAATAATTATCGAACATTTAAATGAGGGAATGAATAGTAAAGTGTTTAGTTTCCAGGAGATTTGTCAACAGTGGATAATGCTTTATGCAGTGAGGGATCCGCACAATTTGAATTACATAACTGAGTTACAATGTTTTAATTGCGTTACATCCGTTGATCCATCCATTTAGTTCACTCTGAAAACTTGCAGGGAATACAAAAACTCTCTTGCATATCACAATAACACTGTAGGGCGAAATGAACATAGTAACATTTCCATCATGCATGAACTGAGTAAACTAAGCGAATTCCTCAGCAATTCGAATTTACGGTCCCATTTTTCTGATTTTCGGAATATATATATATATATATATATATATATATATATTTATTTATTTATTTATTTTGTTCGATTGGGTGCACAAGTAAATTAAACATGGCCACAAATCTATAAATGCATGCTACTATAGCATGAAACTCCTTTCAAAAAATATTAAACTGAAAATATATAAAACTGTTATTCCCCCAGTTATATTACATGGGTGTGAACCATGGACTCTTACTTTAAGGGAGGAGAAAACATTACGAGTATTCGGGAATAAAGTTTTTACGGCAATTTTTTAACCAAAGATAAATGAATAGAGAGGAGAATGGAGAAGACTACAATAACAGTGAGCTACATGACCTTCATAGGAAACCAGATATAAAAGAATATTTAAGTTCCGTAGACTGCGAATAGCAGGACATGTGTCACGAATGGGGACTGGAAGAGGGGCATTAAAGGTTCTTGTAGGGAAACCAGATGGAAAACTCCCACCAATTAGTAAAAAAAAGAATGAAACGAGAGGATAATATTAAGCATGATTTGAAGGAAGTAGATTACACAGGAGATGGTTAAAAATATTAGTTCAGGATAGGGATTTTAGAGAGTTTATGTCCGGGCAACAACCTACGGGTTTTATAGTACCAGTGAGTTAGTTAGTTTGTTCGATTGGGCAAACTCTATTTCTGATGTCAGCCTATTTAAAAGTGTACGACTGCAATGAAAACAAATCATGCATAACCGTAAGTTATTACTACGGCTATGATTTTTATGTAATAGAAGATAAGATTGCAATGCAGGTAGTATATATCATTCAACTGTTTGTGGGTGAAACAAAAAAAAAGGGATAGTCATAAGTCTAACTTCTCATTATACTATTCAACTGTTTTTATGTGAAACAAAAACAAAATATAGTCATAAGTTTAACTTCTCATTATACTATTCAACTGTTTGTGTGTGAAACAAATACAAAAGATAGTCATAAGTCTAACTTCTCATTATACTATTCAACTGTTTGTGTGAGAAACAGAAAAAAAATATAGTCGTAAGTCTAACTTCTCATTATACTATTCAACTGTTTGTGTGAGAAACAGAAAAAAAAACTATAGTCGTAAGTCTAACTTCTCATTATACTATTCAACTGTTTGTGTGAGAAACAGAAAAAAAATATAGTCGTAAGTCTAACTTCTCATTATACTGTTCAACTGTTTGTGTGAGAAACAAAAAAAAAACGATAGTCGTAAGTCTAACTTCCCATTATAGTATTCAACTGTTTTTGTGTGAAACAAAAACAAAATATAGTCATAAGTTTAACTTCTCATTATACTATTCAACTGTTTGTGTGTGAAACAAAAACAAAAGATAGTCATAAGTCTAACTTCTCATTATACTATTCAACTGTTTGTGTGAGAAACAGAAAAAAAATATAGTCGTAAGTCTAACTTCTCATTATACTATTCAACTGTTTGTGTAAGAAACAGAAAAAAAAACTATAGTCGTAAGTCTAACTTCTCATTATAGTATTCCACTGTTTTTGTGTGAAACAAAAACAAAAGATAGTCATAAGTTTAACTTCTCATTATACTATTCAACTGTTTGTGTGAGAAACAGAAAAAAAATATAGTCGTAAGTCTAACTTCTCATTATACTATTCAACTGTTTGTGTGAGAAACAGAAAAAAAACTATAGTCGTAAGTCTAACTTCTCATTATAGTATTCCACTGTTTTTGTGTGAAACAAAAACAAAAGATAGTCATAAGTTTAACTTCTCATTATACTATTCAACTGTTTGTGTGAGAAACAGAAAAAAAAAATATAGTCGTAAGTCTAACTTCTCATTATACTATTCAACTGTTTGTGTGAGAAACAGAAAAAAAACTATAGTCGTAAGTCTAACTTCTCATTATAGTATTCCACTGTTTTTGTGTGAAACAAAAACAAAAGATAGTCATAAGTTTAACTTCTCATTATACTATTCAACTGTTTGTGTGTGAAACAAAAACAAAAGATAGTCATAAGTCTAACTTCTCATTATACTATTCAACTGTTTGTGTGAGAAACAGAAAAAAAATATAGTCGTAAGTCTAACTTCTCATTATACTATTCAACTGTTTGTGTGAGAAACAGAAAAAAAAACTATAGTCGTAAGTCTAACTTCTCATTATAGTATTCCACTGTTTTTGTGTGAAACAAAAACAAAAGATAGTCATAAGTTTAACTTCTCATTATACTATTCAACTGTTTGTGTGTGAAACAAAAACAAAAGATAGTCATAAGTCTAACTTCTCATTATACTATTCAACTGTTTGTGTGAGAAACAGAAAACAAAAGATAGTCGTAAGTCTAACTTCTCATTATAGTATTCAACTGTTTGTGTGAGAAACAAAAAACAAAAGACAAGTCATAAGTCTAACTTCTCATTATACTATGTTGCAATCTTATATTTTAGTACATGAAAATCCTAGCCCTAGTTATTACCGTTTCGCATACTGTCACATAATTTGATACAAATTTAAATTGTACCTTCCGTTTCCTTGTCCCATGCCGCTCTCATTTCCTATTTGTGGGACACATCCTGCCCATTGCAGTCTACGAGATTAACTGCACTTATTAATCTAGTTCATAATTAAGATTATGTATCTCACTGTTAAATAGGCATTCTTCTTCATTCCCCGTCTATTTACCTCTCTTTGTTCAAAAAGTTTCATAAGAAAATATATTCTCAAATACTTGTAATATTTTCTCCTCTCTTAAATAAGATAACATATTTCGTATCCATATAATACAGCCAGAAGAATAAACGTTTTAAAAATTGTTTAATGTATTTCGAGAGAAGTTACGATAAAAACCCGTGTAATGGATGATAGCATGCGTTCCCAGAGTTAAGCCTATATTTCAGTTCTTTCTGCATTCCATTACTGTTTGTACAAAATAAAAGAACTGAAAAATTCATAATTATTTATAGTATAAATTAAAGCAAGTGTTATAGTTGGAAGGAGAATGCTTGGCTACTGATTCATAATATTTCTTTTTGGCATGAAAACTATCCCATAAACGATATAGGTGAACAATTCAATACAATACTGTGAACTAGAAAAGAAATAGATCCTGATAATGGTTTTCCGAACGAGACGTGAAGTTACAAATACCAAAGAGAAAGGAGCGATATGGCAAGTTTCAAAAGAGTCAGCAAGAAAAAAAAATGTTATATAAAATTGTATGAGGCACACAGCAAGGGTAAAAAAAGGACTTTCTCTAAGTTTACGCGAGGAAAACAATTTACTGCATGAAAAATATGAAAAGGGTAGTTTCCTTTTTTATTTCATAGCTATGATCTGAATCTTGTTGAGGCAGCACATTGCGAAATATTAAAAAAAGAAAGAAAAAAGAAAAGAAAAAGGATTACGAAGTTGTCTACAAGATTATATAATTCAAACGCTTGTATTATTTAGGATACTATCTCTAGACTTCTCTTGGGAACTTTAAATCTGTCTTTTGTATCTTACCGTCCACAAGCCTCTAATCTCTAGAAAGTACAGCAAGCTTTTCAGGAGATTAAGTCTTCTAAGTTAGAAGAATATTCCCGTTTTTCAGACCATTAACAACTCTAAAGGAATACATCGTTGAATGAAGAAAAGGATGGAGTGTATCATAATATCAGAAAACACTTTCTAAAGTCAATATTATGAACCACCTTTGAGGTTACTACTCGTATGTTCTTATTCTTCTACCTCAAGATTAGGCTGTAAACCTGTGCCGATTCAAAGCATATCCCTCCATCTGCTAATGGGGCATCCAACGGGACGTTTACCTCTTGGATTATATTGTTTGAGGTTAACATATAAAAGTTTAAATGATTAAATATATACCTGAGATCTCGGTCGTCCTGAACTAAATAAGATTTCAGTTAAACACCTCGTAGGGCTTTCGGAAGATGTTCCATTATCAACTGTTAAAACAGTAAATATTAGCAGACTTCAAATATAATAATAATAATAATAATAATAATAATAATAATAATAATAATAATCAATCCGTGTGGAGTTGCCAATCTCCCATCGGACGCCTCCCCAGGTGGCGGATAGGGGAATGCTCACCAGATATGGCGGGTACTGGGGAAATAAAATACCCAGGGCGGACCAAAACTAGCGCTGCTGCCTTGCAGTAAGATACTGGACTATCAAAGGCTAGAGGAAGAAAACCTTGAACAAAAATTACCCGTCCCCCAGGTTGGGGGTTGATGCATCGGGCCAGCTCCTCGTTCATCATAGACATCATAGAAAAGAAAAGATTGCAGTGGTATGGTCATGTCAAACGAATGCCAGAGCAAAGATTGCCAAAAATTGTTATGGAATGGATCCCAATTGAAAGGAGGAAGAGAGGAAGACCGAAGGAAACTTGGATAGAAGGGGTACAAGCAGCTATGAATATCAGAGGAATGGAGGAAAATCAATGGATGGATAGAGAGGAATGGCGTTTGGTTTCCGGAAGACAGCGGCAACTGCCATGATACCGGATGATGATGATGATGAATAATAATCAACTTCCAAACAAGTTTTAGGTCGAAAGCCTGCTGCGGTTTCAGTTAAGCAATCTCGGTCCAGTTTTTTCTATGACTTCCCAAAGATCCCTTCTCTTGAGGACGGAATTGAAGCATGGTTTTGGATGTCTATTACGATTCATTAGTTGCGCATGAGTTTTGCACTAAATCAGGTATATGTTTATAAATTATGATATGTAATTTAAATGCTTGCATGATACCGTCATTTCTTTTGCGGTCCATGCGAGTATATTCTAGCGTTGTTCTAAAAAATCTCATTTCGATAGCTCTTATTCTGTTTATATATATATATATATATATATATATATATATAATTCATATGCTTCACTTTTATGTAACTTAGGCGTATGGTCTTTACCACTAGTATCTGTATGACAAATTTTTAAAAACGATTTTTCCGATATTAAAAAAAAACTGACACGACAGTCTTCTTACAAATTGTATTTTATTGGCTCATTTGTAACCAATTGATTATGTTGGGGGATCTGGAAGGAGGAGTTACGTTACCCCGATGATGGGTGATAAATGATAATGAAGTGCCAGGGGAGACCTCAACCTAGACTTCACCTACATTCCAGATTACGGGCAACCACCGAAATAATTCCCCCTAAAAAAATTCCTACTGCCTGATCGGAAATTGAACCCGGGACCTCATTAACTATAGTCAGAAACTTTGACCATGAGATCATAAGGCGGATATTTTGTTACAACTTAATAAAATTATATACTACCATAGTCATTAAGTTCTGAGACTTTACGCCTGAAGGGTAGGCACCCACTACAATCTGGATGTCTGACAAGATACCGATAACTCGACGTACACTTAAACAGAACCACATCCGCCCTAAAATAGTCACCGTTGAACGTTATGCAAGTTTGCCAAAGTTGGTAGGCCTATAGCTGTTGGAGCCACCGCTGAAAGGTGTTGGCAGGAAGGTCCCGTATGGCTTCTCTTGTGGCAGTCATGACCTCTTGGAAGAATGAAATCTATGCCCTTGTAGGATTGTTTTTATGCGAGGAAAGAGAAAAAATCGCATGGTGCAAGATCAGGTAAGTACGGAGGGTATGTCACCTGTTGCCTTGCAAGTTCCTCTTGGACAAGGACAGAACTATGTAAAGGGGCGTTGTCATGTAGCAGCAGCCAATTCTTTGTACGCCAAATCTCAGATCGCTTACGGCGAATTGAATCGCGTAAACGGCCAAGGATATCTTTGTAGCGGGGTTTGTTTACAGTTGCACCTTCTGATATGAATTCCATGTTAATAATTCCATTTGAATGAACAAAACAGTTCAAGCATCACCTTGCCTTTTGACCTGTCTTGTCGCAATTTTTTCTGTCGTGGTGATAATGGCGTTTTTCAGATGTTAGATTGTCGTTTCAGTTGCGGATCGTAAAGGAAACACCGTGTTTCGTCTCCAGTTTTTATCCGGTTGAGGAACGTCGGATCTACGTCAGCACCACTGATAAGGTCACCACAAATCATCATGCGGTCATCACGTTGGTCTTGTGACAGAATTCGTGGCACACTGTGCTGGGTAACACGAGACATGTTCAGGTCATGAGACAAAATATTGTAGCAAATACCATGGCTGACCCCTACCACTGCTGGCATAACGTCTACTGATTGGGAGCGGTTAGCACGCACAAAACGTTACAACTTCTTCGATCTTGCGTTCAGTTCGAATTGTTTGTGGACCACAAGTGCGCACATCGTCTTCCAAACTGTATCTTCCTTGCAAAAAAGTCGGTGCCACCTACACACAACTTTGCGACTCAATGCGTCCTCACCGTAAACTTGCTGCATCATCTGAAACGTTTCGGCAGCGGTCTTGCCTAATTTCTGGCAGAACTTGATGTTTGCCCATTGCTCAAACTGTGACATCTCGAGTTCCGACGTGCGCATTCAAATCACCGTCACAACAAAGACCGCAATTCTGCTTGCAGTATATGCACTAAGCTGTCTCTTGCTGGGACGAGAGACTAACTGACAAGGTACCATACAATGACGCCACTTATGCGCTATAGTGCACCACAGCGCCACTATGCGCTCAGTCTCAAACCTTAATGACTGTACCTCCCCCCCCCCCCACACACACACATATATATATATATATATATATATATGTTATAATTTAATGTTTGACATTGAGCAATGCAAGCTTTATATATATATTCACGTATGCTGTGTCTTTAGGTAAAACTCCTTGTACGGTGTATTTAATAAAACTAAATATAATAGTAACGCGCAGAAATACATTATGAAATTATGTCAGGTGCTTATCATAAGGCAAATTTTGAAAAAAATTGACGAAATTCAAATATCTAGCGACATACAAACAGGCTTGGCGCACATAAAGAAATTAAGCACACACTCAATTCTGGAAACGCACGATAATATGCATTATAGGAACTCGTATAATTTCAACATATCTAAAAAATATTAAACTAAAAATATAAGAAATTCTATTTTTTCTGAATATGGATACCATACAAGCCTGTTACCTTAACTTAGGGAAAAAAAAGAGTATTTGAGAATTAAGTACTTAGGAAAATTTTAGGACCAAAGAAAAACGAACACACCTGAATGGACGAAAGTACCAAAAAGCGAGGTACATGAACTGTATGGAAAACAATATATAAAAAGAGCAGTTAAGTCTCGTAGATTGTGATGGGCTGGACATGTAAAACAAATGAGGAATGAATGACTGGTTTGGATACTTTTCTAAGAAAACCTTTAAGAATTTCGCCGAGTAGACAAAAAAAAATTGATTCTTATAGTATGTTTTCTCCTGAATTCAAATATGATTTCCGAGAGACGGGAATTTATAATTTCAAACACTAATATTTTCTACATTCGTAACTACACAATATTCCAACATTTTGACTCACCTAGAAAGTAAGAAATTACGATTTTCTGCTATATTTCGCCTGTGGGGCATCCCTCTTGATGGTCCAACAATAATCAGGCAGCATATTAGGATTCCATTTGCCTTGATATCTCTTTTCCATAGCTGAAATTTCCTGAGTAAGCTCATTTGGTTTTATTTTACAATGGACAAATGGACGAAAAAACGTTTATTAAAAAATAATTATTTAAATCCATTAATTGAAATTGAAATAAAAAAAACTGTGGGTGATGGAGAAATTCCGAATACATATTTGAAAACACGATAAAAAAACTGCATTAAGTACAACTATTGGTACTCACGAGACACAAATCATGTTGACCAGTGTAATAGTAACCATAATCTAGACAGAGAATTACACAGAGAATATATTTAAAAAACTCAGGATAGATATATACAGAGAGTTTATGTCATCGCGGCTTGAACCCTCGGGTTCTATAGTAGCAGCTATTTTGGTTTACCATATATAATATTGTTTAATTATTTTGATAAAACATCCTTCTGTTTTCTGTAGCCTAACAATCAGTCTCATGGGATAGAGGTCAGAGAATCTAACTACAGTTCAAGAAGATCCGGGTTCGATTCCCGATCAGGCCATTGGAATTTTTCTATAAAGGGAATCATTCCTGTGGTTTCCCATGATATGGAGTTTAGGTTAAGTTTAGATGATGGACTTTCCTGGCGTTCCATTATCATTTATCACTCGTATTATCATCGGGGTAACGTAATCCGCCTTCCAGGTGCCCATCCTAAGAAATTAATTAGAATTCCGCCAATTCCAGGAGAGAAAGCCAGAAATGTCACAAAAGACAACCTGATGATATTGGACAAAAAGTAGAAAACCGGGAGTCAAGACCGATAATATCCTGACAATTTCACGTCAAGTCAGATAATTTCATTTCGACAATATTTCAGCGATAATGACTGTTTTTTTTTAACTGACAAGGCTTGTAAATATTCAATCCATAGCGTATGAATATAATAGTAGCATTCAATGCTTCTGCCTCAATTTCCGGCTGTGATAGTGATTCGAAACTCAGAGCTCTCACCTGCCATTTTGATTGACGCTTTTAGGCCTTGTTGCGCGTTCGCTATTACGATAATCGATATCGGATATGCTTAGTTGGAAATCCAAGTTGACAGTACTTTGACGCATGTTATTAAAAGGACGAGACAATGGAGCAGCTATAACAGTACATAGACATCCTATGCTTCAATTTTAATAAAATGATGTGTATTAGTCAACAAAGGTCGGGATAGAATCAGTATGTTTCGGAACTATGGCTTGTGACATTTATTATACGTCCCTAGTATCTCAGTTTCTTTCTATTATACGTCTAGTTGAGACGTGGATGTGATGGCGTTTGGTTCAACAACCATGCAGCGAATAAAGAGGGAAATACCGAATAGACAAGCTAGGCAGATTTATGTACAATGGCATTACGTTTTGCGAAATAAAAATGTTACATTTATTTTGCGTACCGTTCTCCACTTTTCTTGTTTTGCGAGCTATACGCTCTAAGTCTGGTCTTATATTTTCTCGCTCGCTGTATTGGCAACACCTTTCTATCCTATTTCAGATCTTGTACACTAATAAATCTGTTTGTTAGAGTAGAAACTGATACATTATTTATAAACATTAAATATTAGCTATACGCTCTAAGTCTGGTCTTATGTTTTCTCACACACTGTACTGGCAACACATTTCTATCCTATTCCAGACCTTGTAGACTAATAAATGTCTGTATGGAGCGAGACTGATATATTCTTTAAAAACAATTAATATTACTCAGTCGGGGGAGCGATATAAATATTGAATTACACATCTACACTTTTGACTATCCAAGTACTTGGAGGTTCTTCCCGTTGAGTGAATCTGAATTCAGGGCTACCTCTAAGACAACCCGAAACACACAATTCACTCAAACATTCATGCTAAACAAGGTGCGATGATGATGATGATGATAATCGTGATGGTCAGGTGATATTCGGTATTAAAGCTTCCCGGGTAAGATTGGGGAAAATCCGAAAAAAAAACTGTCACTTAGGAAAATTATCCAGACCAGGGATCGAACCCGAATCCGCTGCTTACAAGGCAAGACACTACTTGGGACAATAGTTTAAAATCCTCTCCTGACAGTGTATGTCCCTGTAGGGACCGGGTAGCGTGGGAGAAATAAAAGTGCCTACAAGAAGAGAGCAATAGAATAAACTGTTTCAACCCACTTCATTTACTATTATTACCGGATTAACCTCAAAATCATTCTGACTCTCTTACGCCTTATCTTACTCTTCCTTGGAGGAATATTTGTGTTTGTTACAAGACTGGCACCAAATAAAATGTTTAATCTATCAACTACGTTTTATTATATCCAATATAGGAAACCCTTTTTTTACCTTACGGTATATAAGAGTTACAATTATTTAACATTATGAAGTAAATTAACATAAAACAGTAGAGCAGAAGACAATTACGTAACAATATTATAACAAAGATGAAAAGAGTAAAATTAAATTATAGTTGAGAATAAACACTATTTACAAAAGAAAATAAGTAATTATAACATGCTTTGTTGTTAAAATGTGATAAAGAGTACTGGAATAATGTTTTTTATTAAAATTCAAATATGTTTTAAGTTTGTATCGTTCAAACCACAACAATGGACAATTGTTAATACTAATAGTGATAATAATAATAATAATAATAACATTGATTTTTTTTTCGTTAACTCAGTTAAATATTAAATTTATTCAATAATCCGTCGACGTTTCGATCTCCTTATGTGATATCATTCTCAAGACATTAATTCTTAGTAGGTCTATAAACAATCCATACAAAATGGATAAGTATTAAGATTATCGAAAAGACAGCGGTGGCTACAGAGAAATTACTACCATAAACTTTAGGAGTATCATTTATTTGTGCGTTGGATGGAAGAAACATTTGTGAAGAGTATAAATGATAGTGCGCGACTTACAAATGGTGAATGTCTAATTATTGCTAGAAGTGTCAATTTCACAGGATATTTTAATGCAGACAGTTTTTATTTCAATAATAAGAATTAATGTCTTGAGAATGATCTCACGTAAGGTGATCGAAACATCGACGAATTATTGACTAAATTTAATGTATGGATGAGATAAATTATTTTATTAATTTTATTATTATTATTATTAATATTATTACTATTATATTATTAATGTAACTACTCTCAGTGAACAATATAAAGATACATTCAATAATTCGATACTAATCTTGATTATTCTAACACCTCCATTACTATTAATCTTCAATATATTCCCACTCCCAAACTAATAACATAACGAAACAAAAAATAGCTTTATAAAAAAGTGTAATAATATCAGGCTCCCAATGCAAATGATTCCTTTCTTGTGCCATCCTCAGAATGAAACTAAACATCCCTGTTGACCCAGCAACAACAGCAATTATAAGTGGACACGGCAAAACGAAAGCATATCTCTACAGGTTTGGTGCAATAGATGATCCCACTTGTACCTGTCTGCAAGAGGAACAATCGGTACAGCATCTACTCTACAGGTGTCCAAAACTACAAAAACAAAGGGACGAAATGAAACTGGCAATTCAACTGGAAAACGTACAATGGCCAGTACCAGAGGAGCAACTACTCTCGAGACACCTACAGCATTTTTCAGAATTTATTAAAAACATACATTTTGGCACGTTATAGACACACTGTATCACACTAATCAATCATTGTATATATTATGACCAATTAGGCACAAAATATCAGATTAGGTCAAAACATTTACGAACATGTTACAAGAACCATAATCTCAAACTAGTTATGTAAATGCAAAAATAGTATGCAGTATTACGCTATGTAATGGGGCATACCGAATAAAACCAAATAAAAAATCAGTTAATTGGAATAATACATATAATTTCTTTAATTACGACTTAATTTATATCCCTCTTTACATCCTACTCCCCTTAAATGTTCCTGATCTCTTGCGTACTGTGTTATAAACACCGAAGCATTGAATATATCAGTACAGATACACTGGTTCAATGTCTCAGCTGTAGTAATTTAGATGTAATTATCTGATTATTTCACTCATACTCCTAACTTGTAGTTAACTACCAATCGTGTTTGTCGACTGTGGTGGTCTAATAGTTAGGTTCAGTGTCTCCAGTCTCAATAGTCGCGGGTTCAAATCAAATCGGAGTAGGGATGGAAAAATCAAAGGGACAAGTCCTCCGTGGATCCCGAGTTTAAAGATTATTCGGGCTCGTAAAAGAGTGGCAAGACTGATTAGAAAGACCTCTCAACAAAATTTAACCGGCCTTCATTCATCCAAATAATATCTTAGTTGCTTAATAGATGCCTCATTAAGTCAATGCGCTAACCACATGTCATTGGCATCTACAGATAAAGAGGAGTAAATAAATTAATTTTGTTAAGAAACTCCTGCCAGGGACCATCTGCGCTGGACGTATCGAGTATAAACTTATATAGCCTACATACCGATCATAATATTAATGTTGAATGGTAGGAAATTTTGCTTAGATGCCTCTTTTCTAAGGCTTAGGTTTCTTTTACTAGCCGCAAAAAATTCAGACTCGAGACCTACTGCTTAAAGTCCCTCCCGGACGACTTAGGCCTATTCCATGGTTTTTACCATCATAAAATATCATTCGACCCAGGCCGGGTTTGAACCAGAGATTCTCGAGACCAGAGGCAAGGAACATAACCACTAGACCATCGCGGCCGACATTTAAATTGCAAATAACATAATTATTTTATTTCTCTATTTTAAATACAATTTTCCTTTAAGTCAGTTTTATTCATGAAATAGTTCTATAAAATGTTTCTCGTGTTTTCCAATCCTCATATTAATTCTGGAGTTATAGTTCTATCAAATGTTACTCGTGTTTTCCAATCTTCTACATGAATTCTGGTGTTACAATAGTTCTAGAAAATGTTTATTCTGTTTTC